>JAGWCC010001048.1:0-69308 GCA_022651775.1 Drusus annulatus | reverse complement strand
TATCTTTAGATATCTTTAGGATTGTTTTTATAATACTTTTTTGTGCTTTCACGAACTGCTTTATATGAGTGTTTGAGCCAGATCCCCTCCAATAATTTGAGAGTAGTAAAGAAAAGGACTGTACTAGGAAGTTGAACAAAGTATTTGAAACTTTTTAAATTGATAGCGAGCGTAAACATGAAGATAATATTCCTGAAGTTCCTGTACTTTTGAAGAGGAGAAAAGATGCAACTGATCCAGGACCAGGTTCCACCGTTACAGACGTTACATTTCGGCTGCAGAAAAATCTTCATGAATGGATGTTCCAAGCCTAGACCATCATTTTTCAAATATTGATTTTACAACTGTTATTTTTGCAAAATATGTGAGTCGAAATCCTTCGCTTCATCCCGAAAATTGTTTTGAAAAATACCACACCAAATGAATTATAAAGATTAGAATTAAGTTATTTTCTGCCAAATTTGTGAGAAACAGTTTGGAAGCAGGCGAATACTCTTGGTTTCAATTTTAATATTGTTTGTATGTTATATTGTATCTGTTTCTGTGTTTTTTCCTTTACAAAAAAAAAATAAAAAAACAATATAGAAGCGTATAATATATAATAACTCGCAAAATAAAAGTTTCGTAATATTTTTTTTTTTTTTTTTGATTTTATGGATTCTTTCGTAATCCTCTGCTAACTAGCTGGGGCTTATACAAATACCCCTCATAATGTCTATCTAACTCTTGGAGAAACAATGTATGGAGAGAGAGCTAATTATTTTTACCCAACCGATACAAACTTGCGATAAATCACTTTCTCCGGGTTTTTACGTCGTACAGCATGAGAGAGAAAGAGACAACAAACATAATACTCCGCTTCTACGTACTGTCACAATGATCTTGGGGTCCTGGGTCACCGCGGGACTCCGCCCACATTTTTTATCACGCTACTAAACTTGACAGAACTAAACGGTTTTTTAGGTTAGATGCTATATTTTCGTTGATAAAAATACTGTGAAAAAGTGGCCATACGAAAAACCAAAAACATCATGTCGATATGTGATATGAATGGATGTATAAATACCCAAGCCTTAGTCTTAGCCACGCCCAGGTCCGCCGAGTCAGGTGAAAATCATCAAAAACTGACTACACTGCCTTGTATTGATACCGCTCTATATACTCTAAGATCTAACTAGTACTGCGGCTCATTAGGCCTTATTACTATCACTTTCTGATGGTTGTATTTAATTGACTGAATTTAAGTTTGCATTAGTGAGTTCTTAGGGGAAAGGTACTGAATAAAAAACCCTAAGCAAGGAAAAAAATATAAAAACTATACAAAATTTCTGAACTTGTTACTGCTGTAAGTCCTCCACTTCGCTCTGGATATCCTCACGGAAGGTCATAATAAGATGTTTCGGCATGCGATGTTTATAGTTGAACGGTAAGTATTCCAGTGTGTTATAGTTACCAAGCCCGCTAATCAGTGGATTTTCCGGGCTTAGGTTTTTGTAGAAACGCGTCGTGAGATCGAATGCATGCTCCTGAATTGACGGAATTTCTTCTTGATCGTGTAGGCGTTTGAAGTTAGTGTAGAGTGGTGTGTTATACGATTATATGATTTTGACGCATTTGTTTTGTGTAATCTGTATTTGTTTGAATGTAGTGCGTGCGATTTTGCTCCAAACCGGGATTGCGTACGTCACAGTTGGCCGGATAAGACTGTCGTACTTCAGACGTTTCTTTTTTTCACTCAGTGAGCTCTGGCGCTTGAAAATTGGGCTTATCGCACCGATCGGGCCTTGCGTTTTCCTTCTCGCTGTCTGAATGTGTGATTTCCAGTTCAGACGGCTGTCCATAGTGAGTCTCAAGTACTATACTTCGGCTTGCCATTCGAGTTTTTTTGCCCATTGTGATATTGCATGTCAGAATTTTATCTTGCCGTGTTTGGTTTTCTGGAAGTTGCGTACAGCGCGACGTCATCGCCAAAGATAGCCTTCTTGCATCTCACATTGAGCGTAGGCATGTCGTACGTATTCAAAGTGAAACAATTCGGGCCTAGTAAACTTCCTTGGGGTACACCTCTGCGGACGGGGCGTTTTGTGAAGATCGCATCCTTCACCTTAACTGTGAACGTTCGATTTTTCAGGTAGGATTGTGCAATTTTTATGATGTAGACTGGTGTTTTTGTCACGTGCATCTTGTGGAATAAGCCGTCCTTCCACTCTGTATCGAATGCTTTTTCCAGATCCAATAGCCTCACGACGGTGTAGCGTTTATTATTGAATCCTTTTGTCACGTGAGTTGGTGGACGGTGGAACGTTTCCTTCTGAAGCCGAACTGTTCATCTTGCAGCGTCTTTCTAAGATGAGGGTGATGGCGGAAGCGACTTAGAAGTACTTGCTCCAGTATTTTGCTGAGCGTCGACAGTAAGCTGATCGGGTGATAGCTAGACGGGTTCGTGCGATCCTTATTTGGTTTATTGAAGGGCGACACGCTGGCATTTTTCAAGCTGTCGGGAAGTGGCCCCGTAGAAGGCAAGAGTTGAATATTTTCGTAGCGTAAATAATCGCTCTCTGCGGTAAATGTTTCAGCAGGATGTTGGAGATCTGATCTTCGCCTGGTGCCTTGTTTGTTTTTAGGCATCTCACTATGAGGGCGACTTCCTTCGGCGTGGTGAACTGTATGTCGTCCGGATCCGTCGGTGCCAGCTGATTTATTTCATTAAGTGAGGCCTCCACCGCATTGCTTGTTTTCGCGTCTTCCATTCCGTCTGTGGAAGATTGCGCTTTTTCGAACCCATCGGCCAATATAAAGATTTGTTCTCCGATACGCTTTATCAAAGTCTCCAGTCGAGAAGGAGTGGGGCCCTTGCAGTAACAGCGTACTAAATATTAAATAATTTGATTGACAATCTATACCTTCTGGAATGTTATCAGTTTTTTGTGCCAAACAACTACTGCCAGGGGCGACATCACGATCTGCTGTGCATTCCACATGGCAGAACAGATGTGTTGGCTAAGCACAGCATGACGCGGGGTATGGTACTACTAAATAACATATCTTTTGATTTCTTCAACGTAAACCTTGAAGATTTCAAGAGACATGTTAAAAATATCTCTTAATTTACTTTTGTCACTTTCTTGTGTTTTGTAAATGGACATATACAGTCTGTAAAACACACAAAAAAAAAACAAAATATATATATATATATTTATACATATTCGCGTTTTCTTCGTTCGAAAGTGCCGGAATGCTGTTGCCCTGGTGACGTAGGGCCTTCCCCATGCGTCAGATGGAATTGTCCTCAGTACTGAGCGTTTCGACTTTCTTCATCCAAAGGGAGTTTTTCAACATGCCGATTTCATCGCAAATTTCGCGAGTTAGCGAGTTTACAGCCGTTTTGAAACATCTCTCTCGGGTGTCGTGATGAATCCGGCGAAGTCTATTTTTTTCCTTGATCAAGAATAGAATATGCGGTGCGAGCTTCACTGCAAACGGCTGAAAGTTTTTTTTTGCGTAGTTTAATTCTGTTCTCTGATGATGCTTAGGTTAAGCGAAACCGGTAAGTAATAAAATTTATAATAATATCCGTGGTCTAACACAAAGTGATTTTTTCATTTCCTTATATACCAAGCCATAATGTTATTGCTTTCTACGAAAACGTAAAAAAATATATATTTATATTTTTAGAAAAAACGCTTTTTTGACGTGGAGCTGATAAAACCAAAAAGGCTTGGAGTGGAAAGGGTTAAGGCGGGGAACAGCAGTAAAAAATGATTGCACCATGGAAATTTTTTTATTGTATGCCTCTAATTAATGTTTGGCCAAAATAAAGACAGCACAAGCAGAAAAAGTCCTGCAATACGTTGAACTGATACGTTGAATTGCAGGCGTCTGGAATTTAGCGTAGTGAATAGGATCAAGAAAGGGAAGCTTAGATGGTTTGGGCAAGTAGAGCGAATGAACGAAGAAAGGGGTGTGAAAAGAAAAAATAATGCGAAAAGGAATGGAAAAAGAGGTCGAGGACTCCCGAGAAAGACATGGCACGATCAAGTCAATCAAATACTTGAAGAGTCAAAATAACAGAAGAGTATGTATGAGACGATGTTTGAATCTGAATGAAGCAATACAGAGTTGTATGACGGCCCGTCTTCTCTGCCTGCCCCTGCGTGGTGGTTAGTTAGTTAGTCTGGAACGTCGGCTGCCTATACGCCGCGTTGACCAGGGCAGCTGGAGTGCGTCACTTCCCCCAGTAATGAGGGCACGACTGAAGAAGGTTACATTTTTAAATGTGTGAAGATGCTTTGAGAAAAGATGTTTGTAAAATCGACAGCATTAAGGTCTTTTTTGTTTCTGTGTTTTGTCTGGCCTAAGGGCATTCCTCTTCGGGAATGCAAGTATTATTGCTGGGGCTGGCTTTCAGGTAGCCCCAGATGCACTGGCAGCTTCTGGGCTTGCACGGTCTGCCGCATGGGACGTGGTCAGGAAATTCACAGTCTCCTCCATTGCAAGGGTTGGCACAACGAACCAGCTCTGAGTTGGGGTCTGTGCAACCTGAAAAACAAACACGTTCAATTTCAACCCCACAAAAATACATCGCATTCCAAACTAAATATTGTGTTTAGTTAAGAATTTATTTTCTTACCACTGTAACGGGATATTTAAATTAATACACAGTCACGGTAAGCACAATTCGTTTTTCATTCGGAGTACAATTCATTTGTTGGCTAAGTTCACAGTGATAAGACTGGATAAGATTTTAAATAAACACTTTGGTTGTAAAAAACACAATATCTCTACCTTACTATTTGTGCAATGGCTTTGGTAAACGCGTATTTCCTTCACATGTACCAGTCCTCCCAAAGAAACTTCTAAAGGATACCTCCCCTCTGGATTTAGTGTATGAGGCCTGTTCAAAAGAAAAGGTTAATTTTGAATTTTCGCGGGCTGTGTACATTCGATCATCGATTTTTTGTTGTTGTTATGTTGGTACACATATGTTCATCATATGTTAGCATTATCAGCC
This sequence comes from Drusus annulatus, assembly GCA_022651775.1. NCBI lineage: Eukaryota > Metazoa > Arthropoda > Insecta > Trichoptera > Limnephilidae > Drusus > Drusus annulatus. Next base: position 64,297 of record JAGWCC010001048.1, on the reverse strand, counting down.
ATTTTGGATTAGTGGTTTGTTTTTGACAACTGAAAAGGTTAGCCACGTTTATATGTTCTTCGATTTTTTACTTTAATAGAAAATGATCGAAGAATAAAATGCATGATTTGTTTTCCCACAACTCTAAGACGCTCATCGTCATTAACATCTTCTCGGCCTTATGTTAAGCGCCTGTGCCACTTATAAACACTTCTTTGAGACAAAGTACACTTGCCGAATAGCACAGTCAACATTTTAAGTGCATTGGAGCACTTTCTTCTATTTTGAACGCAAAATTTAATAGGTATTCTTTGATCCATTTTTTTCAAAAGTAAAAAATCGAAGAACACACAAAAACGTGACTAAACTTTCCAGTTGTCAAAAACAAACCACTAATCTAAAATGGCTGATAATGCTAACATATGATAAACATATGTGTACCAACATAACCACAAAAAAAAGTCGATAATCGAATGTACACAGCGCGCGAAAATTCAAAATTCACCTTTTCTTTTGAACAGGCCATGTACATCAAGCAAACATTAAGTAAAAGTTATCGTGTCGATCCTGGCAGTAAAGGGTTGAAGGAGGAGAGCCAGTCTGGATTCAGTGTTTATCAAAAAATTATTAAGTAAGCGTTCTCGTGTCAGTCTTGAAAAAGGAGGGCAAAGAGGGACAAGCAACGTTTCGATTCCAAAAGGTGGTCTTTACCCAGGGCAATACTCAGAGTATCTATAACTCTAGAACGTGTCGCAAACATACTACATATTATTTTATATGAATTTAATGTTTTATGATACATATCAATTGAATAAAATGTATTTGTGAACGACGGGTTTGAATCCGTGACCTCTGGGTTTTATAGTCGAGCGTCTTACCACTCGACCACGCAGACTGTCTGAATCATCCTGCTTCACTCTTCTTCTGTACGCGTTATTTTTGTGATTTTGGAAATACGTTCTTAGCACTATTTAAATGAATATAGGTAACGTGTGCCAAAATACTTTCTTCGAGGTTAATGATAGCATTTTGGACTAATAACCTTTGCAAGTTTATTATAAATTTAATAATGTAATGAAATGGAAGTTTCCCTGACGTATGGCAGCGAGACATGGAACTGGCAGAGGAAGGATGAAAGTAGACTGAATTCTGTGGAAATGAGATCCCTAAGACGTATGAGCGGTAAAATTTTGTATGACCGTATTAAAAATGTGTATATTCAGAAATAATGTAAGGTTGATGTAAACGTAATGAAAATAATCAAGAAAGGGACCCTTGGATGGTTTGGGCATGTAGAGCAAATGAACGAAGAAATAAGTGTGAAAAAATATATGATGAGAAAGTGAATGGAAGAAGAAGTCGAGGACGCCCGAGAAAGACATGGCACGATCAAGTAAATCAAATACTTGAATCGGGTCATGTGAGAGTACGAGTTTGTTCAAAAGAAAAGCAGAATTTAGAATTTTTTCGAAAAGTATTTGTACGGGACGTGTTCTGTAAACACACGTCCGCGTCAGAAGAGAGTGTGTGCTGGACCTGCTTCGGCTTGTTTCAGTTGTACTGGGACCAATCGACTTTTCCTGAGTACAAAGTATGCGCTTGAAAGGCGACTTTTTGTATGGAGTATTTGTTTGTCCGCCGGTCTGGCGATCGCTGCCGGTCCTTCCGCTTCGAAGTCTGGAGTCGTGTGGCAGGAGAGAGGGCCAAGGTTGCAGAATAAAACTCCAGATTCTCAGTAGAAGGCGGGCGAGGCAGCGAGGCAGCGGAGACGCAGAGGCGGGCAAGTCCAAGAGGGAGTCGATGGAGCGGTGAAAACAATTTAGTAGGGGCCGGAAATTTTGGCTTTAACTCCTCAGCGGTACCATGCCGCCGACGGCAGAGGGTTGCCATTGTTTGGCCCGCGGTGTTTTCCGCGGCCCGCTGAGGGTTCAAATATTTTTGGTATTAAGAAATACAAAAAATTAGGTTCTTGCCCGCCTCTTTCTCCTTCGTTCAAACTACCTCGCAGCTCGCCTGATTTTTTATTTTATACAGGAGAAAATGTTCAATGGGTGCAAGGTTGCTGCAAAGACCTACATTCTGGCCTTTGCAGCTTCATATCTTTTTTACATGCTGGCGGGTACGGCGCGGCTGGCGGGTACGGCGCGGCTGGCAAATATTGTGCGGCAGGCGATTGCGGCACAGCAGGCGGATATTGTGCGGCAGACAAATGCGGCACACATTGTGCGGCGGGCAAGTATTCCGCGGCTGGCAGCATGATGGGCGGCGTAGTAGCCGGGTACGGCACAGCAGGCGGATGTTGCGCGGCTGGCGGTAGCGCACACGGTAGAGTGTGTGCCGGCGTCAGAGCCTGTAGTAGGGCAGCGTGGCAATGGGCACGCGGCAGAAGGCGTGCAGGCTTCACGAGATGAAGAGAATAGCGTGCTTGGTAGCGCACATGGTAGAGCACACCGTAGATACACACTGGCAGGCGGGCACGCTGTAAGGTAGCGTGCCGACGTCAGAGAGCCTGTAGTAGGGCACGCGGCAGAAGGCGTGCAGGCTTCACAGATGGCGCAGCTAGGCACGCAGAGTAGCGTTCACGTGGTAGCGCACACGGTAGAGCACACCGTAGATAGTGTGCCGGCGTCAGAGCACGCGGTAGAGGTGAGGCTTCCGGAATCGGTTAGCGGAGACGCAGCGAGCAGCTTCCGGAATGTCCTCACAGATGGCGCTGCTGGCGGTTAGCGGAGACGCAGCGAGCAGCTTCCGGAATAGATTCACAGATGGCGCTGCTGGCGGTTTCATGCCGGCGTCAAAGCACGCGGCAGAAGGCGTGAGGCAGCCAAACAAGGCTGCTCACAGTAGAGCACGGGGCAGCTAGGCGCGGGGCCGTAGCATGCACGCATGCACGTGGTCAATGCAGGAGGCAGTAGCGTGCACGTGGTCAGTAGAGCACGGGCAGGCTAGGCACGGGGCCGTGGCGTGCGCGTGGTCAGAGGCCGCTGCTCGATTGTAGTACGAGGCAGCAGGCGAGCACGGGGCACCTATGCAGGAGGCAGTAGCGTGCACGTGGTCAGGCGAGCACGGGGCAGGCTAGGCACGGGGCCGTAGCGTGCGCGTGGTCAGAGGCTGCCTGGTTGTAGAGCGAGGCAGCAGGCGAGCACGGGGCAGCTGTGCATGAGGCAGTAGCGTGCACGTGGTCAGGCGAGCACGTGGTCAGTAGAGCACGTAGTCAGAGGCTGCTCGATTGTAGTACGAGGCAGCAGGCGAGCACGGGGCAGCTATGCAGGAGGCAGTAGCGTGCACGTGGTCAGGCGAGCACGGGGCAGGCTAGGCACGGGGCCGTAGCGTGCGCGTGGTCAGAGGCTGCTCGGTTGTAGAGCGAGGCAGCAGGCGAGCACGGGGCAGCTATGCAGGAGGCAGTAGCGTGCACGTGGTCAGGCGAGCACGTGGGCAGGCTAGGCACAGGGGCCGTAGCGGCAGCAGGCGGTCAGGGGCCAGCTATGCAGGAGGCAGTTGTAGAGCGAGGCAGCAGGCGAGCACGGGGCAGCTGTGCATGAGGCAGTAGCGTGCACGTGGTCAGGCGAGCACGGGGCAGGCTAGGCACGGGGCCGTAGCGTGCGCGTGGTCAGTGGCTGCTCGGTTGTAGAGCGAGGCAGCAGGCGAGCACGGGGCAGCTATGCATGAGGCAGTAGCGTGCGCATGGTCAATGCGAGCACGTGGTCAGTAGAGCACGTGGTCAGTGGCTGCTCGGTTGTAGAGCGAGGCAGCAGGCGAGCACGGGGCAGCTATGCGTGAGGCAGTAGCGTGCGCGTGGTCAGGCGAGCACGGGGCAGGCTAGGCACGGGGCCGTAGCGTGCGCGTGGTCAATGCGAGCACGTGGTCAGTAGAGCACGTGGTCAGAGGCTCCACAGAAGGCGTAAACTTCCAGGCGTGGAGGGCTTCAGGGCTCCACTGAAGGCGTGAAGGCGTGAAGACGCAGACTTCAGGGCTTCGGAGTACATGGGCTGAAACAAGCGAAGCAGAGATCCGGTATCGAAAGGACCATGTACGGGACGTGTTCTGTAAACACACGTCCGCGTCAGAAGAGAATGTGTGCTGGACCTGCTTCGGCTTGTTTCAGTTGTACTGGGACCAATCGAATTTCCTGAGTACAAAGTATGCGCTTGAAAGGCGACTTTTTGTATGGAGTATTTGTTTGTCCGCCGGTCTGGCGATCGCTGCCAGTCCTTCCGCTTCGAAGTCTGGAGTCGTGTGGCAGGAGAGAAGGCCAAGGTTGCAGAATAAAACTCCAGATTCTCAGTAGAAGGCGGGCGAGGCAGCGAGGCAGCGGAGACGCAGAGGCGGGCAAGTCCAAGAGGGAGTCGATGGAGCGGTGAAGACAATTTAGTAGGGGCCGGAAATTTTGGCTTTAACTCCTCAGCGGTACCATGCCGCCGACGGCAGAGGGTTGCCATTGTTTGGCCCGCGGTGTTTTCCATGGCCCGCTGAGGGTTCAAATATTTTTGGTATTAAGAAATACAAAAAATTAGGTTCTTGCCCGCCTCTTTCTCCTTCGTTCAAACTACCTCGCAGCTCGCCTGATTTTTATTTTATACAGGAGAAAATGTTCAATGGTGCAAGGTTGCTGCAAAGACCTACATTCTGGCCTTTGCAGCTTCATATCTTTTTTACATGTTAAAGTATACACATAATTTTTAACACATTGGATTCCGTGAATGCAGGCGAGTAGGCTTGCATAATTCGTTTATTGGAGCCTCTCCCTGCATTCACGGTAATCGACATACAAGAGTAACATAGGCTCACCGTTTACAGAAAATCTGCCTCACTTCGGCGGGTTTTTGGTCTCAGCCAATCAGAGCATGGCTGAGCTCAGCGACCGGCGTGAGGCAGGGGTGAGCGAGCGGGGCCCAGGACGGGCGGCCGCGACGGGCGGCCGCGACGCAGGAACCCGTGCGAACGAGATGGTGTCTTTCGGTGGCGTAAAAGGAGAGGTCTGTTCGCGCAGGCCGTCATTCTCCTTCTACGCCCCTAGGGACCATGTCTTCCGCACAGGCAAACATAAAATATATGAAAATACCCGAGAAATCACATGACATGAGAAATCACAAGAAATATTTTAACAGAATACTCATGGTTTTGAAGGAGCCATAAAAAGCCACTGACACGTCCGATACAGTATTTATTTATTCATCAATATCCATTTTCTCCCCTTCAAAGTAATCCCCCTCAGATATAATGCACTTATGCCAGCGCTTCTTCCAATCCTCGAAGCACTTCTGGAATGCGCTTTTCGGTATGGCCATCAGCTCGTTCTTTGATTCTGACTTTATCTCATCAATTGTGGCAAAACGCTTTCCTTTCATTGGTCTCTTCAGTTTCGGGAATTGGAAAAAGTCGCAGGGAGCCAAATTTGGTGAATACGGGGGTTGAGGCATGATGACGGTGTTGTTTTTGGCCAAATAATCACGAACAAGCATTGATGTGTGAGCTGGTGCATTATCGTGATGCAAAATCCATGATTTGTTTTTCCACAATTGCGATCGTGTGAGCCGTATTGCTTCACGCAAACGTTGCATAACTTTCTTGTAGTATTCCTTATTATCCGTACGACCTGTTGGCAAGAACTGATGATGCACCACGCCATTGTAGTCGAAGAAAACAGTGGGCAAGACCTTCACATTTGATCGAACTTGGCGTGCTTTTTTCGGTCTTGACTCTTCTGGCCGCTTCCATTGGGATGATTGGGCCTTGGTTTCGACGTCATAACCATCACCAGTTATGATATCCGAGAAAATTGCATGGCGTGAGCCGATTGATATGCCAACATCCTCTGCAACTTCCTTAATAGTGATTCGACGATTTTTCAAAACCATTTTCTTCACTATTTCGATGTTTTCTTCGTTTGTTGACGTGGTTGCAACTCCAGGACGCTCATCGTCATTAACATCTTCTCGGCTTTCTGTAAAGCGCTTGTACCACTTATAAGCACTTTTTTGAGACAACATAGACTCGCCAAATGCCACAGTCAATATTTTTCGTGCGTTGGAGCACTATATTCCATTTTTAACGCAAAATTTAATACAATATACTCTTTGATCCATTTTTTTTTAAAAGTAAAAAATCGAAGAACAAACAAAAAACATGACTAACCTTTCCAGTTGTCAAAAACAAACCGCTAATCCAAAATGGCTGATGATTCTAACATATGTTAAACGTATGTGTACCAACATAACAAAAAAAACGATAATCGAATGTACACAGCCCGCGAAAATTCAAAATTCACCTTTTCTTTTGAACAGACCACGTATGTATGAGGCGATGTACGAATGTGAATGAAGCAAGGAGTGTGCGCCGAGATAGAGTGTGTTGTATGGCGGTCCGTCCTCTCTGCCTACCCCTGCGGAGAAACGGCGTGAGTTAGGTGGTAACAGAAGTTGTACTCACATTCCCGTGGGCGAATGCAGGAGGACCCCCTGCTAAGCCAACCTCTTCTGCAGCTGCAGCCAGCCTGACAGTCTGTGGATCCCGGGGGTCTGGTGGAGCCGGTATCGAAGTAGCCCGAGCAGGTCTGGTCGCGGGCGCAGAATGAAAAGATTTTGTCCGGATTGTTGCATTGCGGGTTTTCTGGAAAAGGAGTTGGTTCCTTGTGGTAAGAATGCACATTGAGAGAGAGCCATATATTATTACCCAACTTGTACAAATTTGCGATAAATCACTTTCTCTCGGTTTTTACGTCGTAAACCGTGAGAGAGAGAGAGACGAGAAAAATCTTCACATAAATTGCAACACTTCTAAGTATGTAAGAATTGTCTCCGTCCGCGCTAACTTCACATCATCGAGTCGCATAACTTACGTCAACGGATTTTAAGGTATTTTCCTACATTTGTGTTCTGGTTATGCAAATAAATCGAACATGATGGAGATATACAAGACCAAATAAAGATAAAAAAAACATTACTCTTCACAGGTATTTCAACAGTTTTAAATATTTTTGTTCGAACTTTAGAATTTTCACATATTGAATGATATAAAGACAATCAACAAAAAAGTTCCATTATTACTTGGGCAAACCTTGTTATTAGTGTTTGTGTGATATTTAGACTTTTAAAAGATTTTTGTGTTTTATTGATATTGTTTTGTTTAATGCAATTATTCATATGATGAAGTTGAACAATTATTGAAAATGTCTTCATTAGAAAAGCGCAGGAAAGACTTCGATTTAATTTTCATTTACAATATTATTAATTATTTTACTGACTCACCTTCTCTGTTGCAACTTATCCAGCTCAACATCCCTTGCCGTAGACTCAGAAATAATGAATTGCTATTCCTCAATCATCACAATACTAATTATGGGTATAATTCCCCAATGTCCAGAATGTCAAGACTTGTTAACTCAAGCCATGGTCTTGAAAGTTTTGGTAGCAGTCTAAATGATTTTCGTCATTCTTTACGACTCTACAAAAACTTTGACCAGACCATGGCTTGAATTTTCTCTCTTATGTTTATTTTGTTCTATTTTTTCGTCGCTTCATTTATTATTAAATATGTGCTATTCTTTCTCTGTTGCTCTTTTTTCCATTTCGCGTCTTATACTCGTATGTCTCTTTCGTAATTGGACTTTAGTCCGTTATTTTATAAATAAATAAATGTGTTTAAAAGTGTTTTTTTTAAAATGTCCGTACTCCATGTGGGCGGTAACTGATAAGCTATCCAACATTCTTTATCATATCAGTGCCTCTTTCTATCGAGTCAGTATAAAGTTGACCAACCTGCCTACACTGTTTCGCAAAGGTGCCTCTCCATATATTCATACCCCAAGGTTTTCATCGAGACATTGACTTACCGCACTCTTCCGCCAAGATGCATTCCCTGTCCTCTTCGGAATCGGTGGACCACACGTATCCTTCGCGGCAATCGCATCCCGTCAAGCAGGCTATGAATGTGCACCCTTGCTCCTTGCCGATCGTGCTGCAGCTGCTGCGACACGCGTTAATACACGTGGTGTACACCTGGTTTTCAGCTGGACACCGAGGTTCGGCTGAAAAGGTGACGAGATGTGATTTGATTATTCAATCTATGCATTTGATATTTTTCAGAATAGAAAAAAAACTTAAAGAAGAAGGTACAATGATAAGCCACGGCCAGCACTTGTTATAACTGCTTGGACGAGTCATAATAATAACAGTGAACTTAAATAGCGCAGTTTTGTGATATTTCACCAGAAGTGCGCTTCATGCTAAATTAATTATGCTAGTAAGACTAACTAACAAGGACAAAATAATACATAATATGTACACAAAGTAAAACTATCTAAAATCATGATCGTTATCATAAATCACGAGAGGAAAGGTTCAGATATGGGTTTAACAGTGCATGTGTACATCAACAGATTAAAAAACAATTTACCAGGAGCTAAGGGTATAAGAATTCAGATGAAACATATGAATTCATATTAACGCATTTGTCAAATCAAAGAAAAGGAAATATGATTGAGGACAATTAATATGTTGGCACTTAAAACATTAATATTCAAGTATTATAAGTAAGCGATTCTAAAAATACAATCAGTGAAAATATAACAAGTAACAAAAAAAACAATAAATATTTTATGACAATGAGTATATGATTTTCAGTAGATAGTGAAGACATTGAGTTATAATGATAGAAGAAAGGAGAAAACCGAAACAAAGCAAATTGAGGACGTTTTTTGGATTTTTAAACAATTTGGTTTACAATATTATCACATTATCATTGCGTTCCCCGTTGAGTGCGAGTAAAAAGAAACGCTCAAATGTTCTCGAAAGGTCCAACACCTGATTACGAAAACCATTATTTTGAAAACTTTGGCTTCTGGTACAGAGGCAAATATATTATAAATTGATTCTTACCTTTTTAAAAACCCCATTTTTTTATATTTCCTCACGTATTTTAAAAAGACGGTCTAGCCTACATACAACTATAATGAAGTCATTGCTCAATCTTGATTAAGTATTTTGACCCAAAAGAGGCTTGTTGACTTAAGTCTAATAAAGCAAGTGAAAGTTTTGTTTACCTGCAATCTCTTCATCTTGAGCTATCGACAAGCCAACCAGGCAAGTCAACAAAAATACTGCAACAACGTTCATTGCGGAGACTTCTGGAAACCAATTAACTAGATAAAAACACTTTGCGAGAAACATGGGAGCCATTCAGAACCGATAGCTTCAGCGAGCTAACAAGATCCATTTGAAAGCCCCTGCCTGATACCTTACTAAAAAAGAGATGGAAAGCAGTATTCGAACGCAAAACACATCGTTAATATGTCGACCTACGTGAGAAAATTGATCATACGAGGTTTAATGAGCCATGAACTTGGTAATACAATCGAGCATGAGACTATTTTAAAATTCCGTAGGTCTCAAAGACGTCGATGGACTGGACATGTAAAAGGAATGCCAGATGATTGGACACCGTGCATCATGACCAAACTGGTGCCTCAGTGGAAGCCAGTCAAGAAAGTGGAGAGAAATTAAGAAACAAGATTAGAGCAGGACGGAAAAATATGAAGACTAGAAGTGAATGGCGAAGAATTGCAGCAAGTGGAGAACGTTTGTGAAAAACGCTGATTCCCACCCTGGGATGCGCAAAGTGATGACGATGATGCTTTCCCCAAATTTGCCTCATAACCTCACTTAACTAACAGTTATTATTTTTGTACACAATGCAGACAGAAAAAATAATATTAATAATCTTAAACACAAATAATATGAAACAGAAAAAAGCCAGAAACTATAAAAAAGCATTAGTCATGACCGAGACTCAAACTCGGAACCTCTACTTTATCTCTAGTCGGATACAGTAAGGGTTTTGAGTTCGAGTCTCGGTCACTACTGTTCTATTTAGTTTCTGGCTTTTTTTCTGTTTCGTATTTGTGTTTTAGATTATTAATATTATTTAAATATATAATAGTAAATATGCATTAATGCTTTAAAGTTAATTCTATTTTTTATATTTATTTTGAACTTGGAAAGAAGTTGAAAGATCTTAGGTATTCAATATGCGTTTGGGTAAAACATTTAATATCATCAGAAGATGGCAGCCTAAAATCGGAAGAAAATAAAATATTAATAATTTTCAATACAAGTTTGAGATCGTTTAAAAATGCCGCTTACTTATGAGGTCTCGATAGCTTAATTAACTTTTAATAAAATATATAGGATAAAATATCTCACGATGAATATGGAAATCAAAGTATTTTACAATAATATAGCTTTACTCACTCCAACGGTTGGTCAAAAAATACACTGCAATTTTTTAGTATTTTTTTTATATAGGTTCTGCAAAAAGCTGCTGAAAAAATATTTGTTTAAAACGATACAAAAATAAACCACGAGCCCATTGTTTCTTTGTTCTTTTGCACTTTTGTAAACAACGCAAATCCAACAAAACACTGTATCGTAACAGTATGTATTGTTACATGAATTGATTGTTTAAAGAGCAGGCATCCTTGACTTGCACTGCGCAGAAGCCTAAATGCATTGCAGACACAACCTTACCTTGCAGAGCCTCTGGAAATGCTTTCTACAGCTTTAAATTATAACAAAATAAAAAAATTATAAAAAGAAACAAATCCATAAAATGTATCACCTTCTTAGTTCACGTTTTGTGATTTTTTTAAAAATAATTAATACCAAAATAACATTTTGAAAAAACAGATATGTTGAAAAATAATTATATTTCATTCACAGTCCTCCTCACTAGGGATTCCTGTTCCTAGGGGGACTGTAGGTTGCTGCGTTTGTCACTGGTTCTACGATTACTTCATCATATTTATAATTTCCTTGTCTTCATGGTTATTGATCCACATTTGTAGGTAGCTCTTGACATGGTGGCATCTCTAATATTATTTGGGAGAGCATTATATAATTTGGCAGTATGGAACTTTTGGTTTTTCTGTCCAAAAGATGTATTCAATCTTGGAATGTTGATTTTATTTAAGGTTTTTGTTCTTGTAGTGTGAGTTTGTAGGTCAGTAAGGTACTCACTCTTTATTTTAGAATTTAATAGAGCACTTTTAGTGTAAATTTTTTTGATGCTGGGAACATTAAAGTTTTAAAAAAATCTTTTGACGATGTTCTTATAGGTACCTTTAAGATTGTTTTGAATTACTTTTTTGTGCTTTCACGAGCTGCTTTGTATGGGTGTTTGAGGCAGATCCCCATCCAATAATTCCATATTCTATGCGTGATTGGCAAAAGGTATAGTAGACTTTATACAGATCATTTTTGTTTAAAATATTACGTATGTTTCTAAAGAAGAGCGTGGGCTTGGTGATTTTTTTGTAATGTTGTTTATGTGCGAGCCCTATCAAAGATTTTTGTCGATTTCAATGCCAAGATACTTTATGCGTCTAGAATGTGCTATAGTAGGGCAGTGGTGAGAGTTTGCTAAGTTTTGTCCTTGACACTCGTGTAGTTTAAGGAACATAATCTTCTGTTGGCTGTCCTCTGGCCGTTATAGAAAATGTCAAGAATTTCGTTTATTTTTTAAATTTTTAAAATGAATACCGCACAAGAGTCTCAGCTGCTCCCGACCGTCTAATGAGACTATGGCATCTCGAAATAGGGTATGTTGTGAGGCTGAAGGTTGTGGATAGGGGAAGGAGATGGAGAAGAGGAAGGTTGGGAAGTATCTGGCTATTCAGATCTGGTCACCAAACACGGCTAAAGCCATTTCAAGCAACGTCTCGATTCTGAATGGTGGTCTTTCACCAGGGCGATACTTAGAGTACCTACCACTCTGGAACGTGCCGCAAATATGTTTTTTGTTTAGTTTATATAAATTAAATGTGTTATGACACGTATTGATTAAATAAAAGTTATTGGCGTACGTCGGGTTTGAACACGCGACTTTTGGATTCGTAGTCGCGTTTTATCACTCGACCATGGAGGCCGTCACTGTCTGTCTCTTTTTTTCTGTTCCTTTGTTATAAATTAAATGTTATTCTATTGTTTTCTCATTGTTCTGTTATTTTATTTTATATTTTGTTCTCCCTCTGTATGTATTTATAGACGCACATTTTGTTTTTTTATTATTTCTGATTGATTTTGTACCATAATGATACTTATTTTTTTATAGAATAATCTACTCTGTCGTTGGCGGCGTTTGAGCATATTTAGTTACTGCTTTTGACGCGTTTCAGTAAGAGAGTCGGGTGGGGCGCTCGCGGCGTGCGATTAGCAAAATTTCGCGCGTATTTTTAAAAGTATAGATTTCTTTTATTGCCATAATTAAATCCAACCTCAAACTTATTTGTTTGCGAGTGCAGCAGGGTAGGCAGTGCTCATGTGCCTTTGTGGAGCGCACGCCTCTGCTGGCAACAATACTTGTTTTCTCGTGCATTTTACAATTGCGTATTAATTGATAATCTACCAATCTATTTTTAATATTTGACAAAACAAAATATTTCACAACTGAAGTAATATTGATTTAAACTGGAGAAACGAACACTTTATCACAAACGAAATTAACAAAATGTATAAATAATTTCCGAATAGCGCTGTACAAATACAAACAAAGAGAAATATTATTTCTAAATATTTGTTCTGAACTTATTTATAGTATTTTGTCTGATGTTAGAACAGCAGGTAGCGTTACTTTAAATAGAAATACATATTCTGTAGCAGACGGCCTCGATAGTCGAGTGGATAATATCTTTGGCTACACTTGCAGAGGTCACGGTAAACTCGATTGAATAACGTCTACCCTATATGTAATTATTTATTATTGGCGGCCTCCATGGTCGAGTGGTAAGACGCTCAACTACGAATCCAAAGGTCGCGGGTTCAAACCCGGCGTACGCCAATAACTTTTATTTAATTATTATGTCATTACACATTTAATTCATACAAAAATTATAAAAAAGTATATTCGCGGCACGTTTCAGAGCGGTAGATACTCCAATTATCGCCCCGATGAAAGACAAACATTAAGAATCGAAACGTTGCTTGAAATGGCTTTAGCCGTGTTTGGTCACCAGATCTGAATAGCCAGGTACTTTCCAACCTTACTCTTCCCCATCTCCTTTTCCTCCCCACCACTTTTAGTCTCATAACATACTCTTTTTTGGGATGCCATAGTCTCACTGGCTCTAGACGGTTGGGAGCAGCTGAGACTCTTGTGCGGTATTCATGTAAAAAATATATAAAAAATGTAAAAATCAAAGTTGACAATACTTTTAATGACCACCACTCGTGTGGATTTTGAGAAAAACACTGTTACGTCGGTTAGGTTAGGTTAGGTTAGGTAAGGTTAGAATATGTTAGCGAGAGTGTTAATTAAAAGACCTCAAGGCGAAAACCTGTTAACTATTTTTTTGTAAATACAGTCGAACTTGGTTATAACGATCGCAATAATAGCGAGGTCACGGCTATAACGAGCAATTACTCAATGATATGTTGGTTCGGGCTTATTTTCATACAATCGTGCGGGGTTATAACGAGGTCGCTTCACTGATATAACGTCGAAATAATATTGTCAACTCAATGCACCCGGGTATGAGAAAAAAACCCAACTCTCGAAACAGTCTAATAATGTCGTAAACAACACAAAGAAAACCGCCCGTCCGGCACGGCGGTGGACTTTCTGCAGATCGCATTAAGGAGGGTTTATAATTCCTGATAGTTCTCGCTCTAAGAAACCAAAATGACACTTTGTAAAAGTGTCGTTTAAAATAAAAGTGGTCCGATTTTTTTTTTCTTTGCAATTCTGTTCACTTTTTACAAATTCGTTTGTACTATATGTCTAATTTGTATCTGATTTTCCCTATTTCTTAGTAAATATCGAGATTAGTAGGTCGGTTCTTTTTTACCTGTCTACGTTCATAACTAGTTATGGCTATAAGGAGCAAATTCGGTTGGTTCCTTTGCACTGGTTATAACCAAGTTCAACTGCAATCATTTATTTATTTTATTTTGCAAAAATAGTTTTTAACCATTTTTTCACAGTGAATGCCGCACAAGAGTCTCAACTGATCCCAACGGTCTAGAACCAGTCAGACTATGGCATGTTGTGAGGCTGAAGTTAGTGGGGAGGGGAAGGAGATGTGGAAGGGGAAGGTTGGGAAGTACCTGGCTATTAAGATGGCGGCCGGTTCTGAACGGTGGTTAAATAAAATGTATTTTCGCACGCCGGGTTCGAACAAGCGACCTCTGGATTCGTAGTCGAGCGTCTTACCACTCGACCATGCAGGCCGTCCAGACCAATACATTGCGAAATTTATAGAAAAAGCACAAAAATGGTTATCATAATTATACAAATAAAGTAAGAATAGTACATAACAAGGTTAAAACAGAATGGCTTGCTCAAACTTGTAGGTCATGTGAAAAATTTACACATTCTCTGCGAGGCAACTGCCTAATTAACTGTAAACCTATTAAATCTTCCCAGAGGCATCACCGTTGGTAAGTTAGTTCTGCGTCTGGGAAGAAACAGAAGCCTGTGTTGGCGGCCTCGCGTGAAATTATCAGGGACGTAGAATCCAATAATTCCCGCCAGGATGTCAGGTATTAATAATACACCGTTCAAGAGTTTATGAGCTAAAAGCAGTTATGCTATATCCTTCCTCGAACTAAGGCTGCGGACAAAAATGAGTTAGTATTCAAACTAAACTAGTTTTGAAAATGGCACGAACATGGAAAATCAAGGAGTTGAATATGTTTAGACTGGTAGAGCGAATAAACGAAAAAAAGATTGTGAAAAGAATGTGTGAAGCGAAAGTGAATGGAAGAAGAGGTCGAAGACGCCCGAGAAAGACATTGCACGATCAAGCGTGATTCGGGTCATGTAAAGAGTCAGAATAATCGAAGAGTATGAATGAGACGATGTATGAATGTGAACGAACCAAAGGAGTGTGTGCCAGGACAGAGTTGTATGGCGGTCCGTCCTCTCCGCCTACCCATGCGGGAAAATGACGTGATGGTTAGGTAGACAGATTTGTGATTGTACACAGAGTGGTAGTTAGTATCGCCCTGGGGAAATACCACCGTTCAGAATCAAAAGTTGCTTGAAATGGCTTTAGTCGAGTTTGGTGACCAGATCTGAATAGCCAGGTACTTCCCAACCTTCTTCTTCCCCATCTTCTTCCCCTCCCTACTACCTTCAGCCTCATAACAAACCCTGATTGGGGATGCCTGGTCTCACTGGCCCTAGACGGTCGAGAGCAGTTGGGACTCTTGTGCGGTCTTCACCACAATTTAAAAAAAAAACATTTTTTTTTTTAACAAAACGCAAAATACTTTAAACGAGCTAAAAAGATATTTATTAAACTATAAATTATTTTAAAAATTTAAGAACCTCAAAAATTCGAGGCCTGTTCAAAAGAAAAGGTGAATTTTGAATTTTCGCGGGCTGTGTACATTCGATTTTCGTTTTTTTTTGTTGTTATGTTGGTGCACATATGTCTATCATACGTTAGCATTATCAGCCGTTTTGGATTAGTGGTTTGTTTTTGACAACTGGAAAGGTTAGTCACGTTTTTGTGTGTTCTTCGATTTTTTACTTTTGAAAAAAATGGATCAAAGAATATGTATTAAATTCTGCGTTAAAAATGGAATAAAGTGCTCCAACGCACTTAAAATGTTGACTGTGGCATTCGGCGTGTCTACTCTGTCTCAAAAAAGTGTTTATAAGTGGTACAAGCGCTCTACAGAAGGCCGAGAAGATGTTAATGACGATAAGCGTCCTGGAGTTGTGGAAAAACAAATCATGGATCGAATATACTTTGATCCATTTTTTTCAAAATTAAAAAATCGAAGAACACACAAAAATGTGACTAACCTTTCCAGTTGTCGAAATCAAACCACTAATCCAAAATGACTGATAATGCTAACGTATGATAAACATATGTGTACCAACATAACGACAACAAAAAAACGATAATCGAATTTACACAGCCCGCGAAAATTCAAAATTCACCTTTTCTTTTGAACAGGCCATGTATATTAGAACAACTCGACAGTTAGTTGACGGGTTCTTGCTTTGGGGTCTTAAATTTTTGGCGTCTAAGCTCGAAGGGAAATATTTGATAAAAGCACAGACTAAAAGAAAGGAACCTTAATGAAATACTTACTGCGTAGGATATTTTTTGGAACAGCGGTTCAACCAGCCCACCACCGGGGTTAAGGAGTTAATATAGCGTAATGTGCAACTGTTCAAATACATAAATACGAGGATAACATTTGAACAAGTGTAGTCAGAAGATTTTCATCAGCACGTCTGTGGCAATTGGGTTGGTAACTAAAATCAGGGCTGATCTTTCTTTTAAGACCTGATTAATGCTGCTCCCTCATCACTTTTTACACATTTTCTTTAAAAAAAAAATTATGCGAATTCCGCACAACAGTCTCAACTGCTCCCAACCATCTAGAGCTGGTCATGACATCCCAAATAGGGTATGTTGTGAGGCTGAAGGTAGTGGGGAGGGGAAGGAGATTGGAAAGTACCTGGGTGTTGAGATCTGGTCACCAAATACGACTTAAGTCATTTCAAGCAACGTTTTTGATTCTGAATGGCGGTCTTTTACCAGGGTGAAATTTAGAGTATCCACCATTCTGGAACGTGCCGCAAATATACCTTTTATTATTTTTATATGAATTAAATGTGTTATGACCTTAGATTATATAGAGTGGTATCTATCCAAGGCAGTGAAGTCAGTTTCTGATGATTTTTTACTGGACTCGGCAGACCTGGGCGTGGTTAGGACTAGGGCTATGCTTTTATACATCCATTCATATCACATATCGACATAATGTTTTTGTGTATTCGTATAGCCACTTTTTCACAGTATTTTTTATCAACAAAAATATAGCATATAACCTAAAAAACCGTTTAGTTGTGTCAAGTTTAGTGGCATAATAAAAATGTGGGTGGAGTCCCGCCAGTGTTACTTCAAGAAACCAGCACCTTAAGATCATTATTACAGTATATAGAAGCGGGCCAAGAAATTTGCTGTCTCTTTTTCTCTCATAGTGTACGCCGTAAGAGCCCGGAGAAAGTGATTTATCGCAAGTTTGTGTAGGTTGGGTAAAAATAATTAGCTCTCCCTCCAAATATTATTACTTCAAGGGCTATGGTATTTATACATCCATTCATAGCACATATCGACATAATGTTTTTGTTTATTCGTATAACCACTTTTTCACAGTATTTTTATCAACAAAAAATAGCATCTAACCTAAAAAACCGTTTAGTTGTGTCAAGTTTAGTGGCATAATAAAAAATGTGGGCGGAGTCCCGCGGTGACCCAGGACACCAAGATCATCGTTACAGTACGATAAAGTGGTGTATTATATTTGTTGTCTCTTTTTTCCTCATGGTGTACGACGTAAAAACTCGGAGAAAGTGATTTATCGCAAGTTTGAATAGTTTGGGTAATAATAATTAGCTCTCTCTCCATATATTGTTACTTCAAGGTCATGACACACATTAATTAAATAAAATTTATAGGCGCACGCCGGGTTTGAACCCGCGACCTTTGGATTCGCAGTCGAGCGTCTTACCACTCGACCTCGGAGGCCGTCAAAAAATGACACATAGAATAAACTTTTTATTTAAAATAGAACGAACCTTTTAAAGCTTTTTGTTTTATTTTTATATCGATTAATATAACATGAATATTTGTTTAACAAAGTATTAGACGAAAGACGATATCTAAAAAAAATTAGAAGAATTAAAATAATATTAAACCTAACTAATATATTATTTCAGTTGATGTGCCATTTTATGCTTTCCCCAAACATTGTAATTCTGTTTTTATTCAACACATTGCTATTCAACTCTTAAGAAGGTTCGGGTATAGGCGAAACCGGTTGGTATATGTATCCAATAAAGTGGTCTTAAAACAAAGTAACATCTTATTTCTAATGAAATAATACCTTTGTGTAAGACACTATAATTACTAAGCATCATCAGGGTACAAAATTAAACTAAACAAAAAATTCAAAGTGTGCGGTTATATAGACATATAGAGGAAGAACAAAATATAAAATAAAATAACAGAACGATGAGAAAACCATAGAATGAAATTTAAATTATAATAAATGAACAAAGAAAAAAATACAGACAATATGAATTGAAAGAGACAAAACGTCAACTGAAAAGGTGATTAAAGAATAATAATAATATATGTCTTTACGAGAAAAATGCCTAATATCACTCAGAAACAATAAATTGCTGTTCCTCAATCATCACTCTACTAATAATGGGCATCATTCTCCACTTTCCAGAATGTCGAGACTTGTTAACTGAAGCCATGTTCTTGAAATTTTTGGTACCAGTCTGAATGATTTTTGTCATTCTTTACGACTCTACCAAAACTTTGACTTGACCTTGGCTTTGATTTGCTTTTTCTTTCTTATGTATATTTTGTCTTTTTTTTGTCAGTGCCTCATTTAATATTATGTTTGTTATTTTTTTATTTTTAGTATTTTTTGTAATTAGACTTTAGTCCGTTAGTTTTAAAATAAATAAATTAATTTCAATAAAATAGAAAAAGGTTGCACTGAGAAATTTAATTTATTCAGGAGAAACGTCTCTTCTAATTAAGTTTGATCGATTACCAAGTCGAGCAACGGTCATCTTGTTATGCTTGTCAGCTGATCAAGACGGTCTCCATAGTCGAGTGGTAAGACGCTCGACTACGAATCCAAGGTCGCGGGTTCAAACCCGGCGCGCGCCAATAACTTTTATTTAATTAATATGTGTCATAACATATTTAATTCATTTAAAAATAATAAAAAAGTAAATTGGCGGCACGTTCCAGAGTGGTAGATACTCTGATAAAAAAACCACCCTTATGAATTGAAACGTTGCTTGAAATGGCTTTAGTCGTGTTTGGTGACCAGATCTGAACAGGTAGGTACTTCCCAACCTTATTATTTATATCTCCTTCTCCTTACCACTATCTTCAGTCTTGCAACATACCCCAATTGGATATGCCATAGATTTGGATTTTATTCTTTGATCCATTTTTTTCAAAAGTAAAAAAATCGAAGAACACACAAAAACGTGACTAACCTTTCCAGTTGTCAAAAACAAACGACTAATCCAAAATGGCTGATAATGCTAACATATGATAAACATATGTGTACCAACATAACGACAAAAAAAATCGACAATCGAATGTACACAGCCCGCGAAAATTCAAAATTCACCTTTTCTTTTGAACAGGCCTCGTATATCAATGTGTCAATGAGGGAAAAAAGTGAACCTGGCTCTTGCAGAGACCCGTTTTGGGCTAATTAAATATTTTATTGATATTAATGTTTGTTTCCACGTTTTTCATTTTCGTCCGAATCTCCAATCCCTAGAATTAAAGTTATTTTAGATCAGGTGTTTGTACACCTGTGTTTCAGATGTATTTGAATCATTGTATCAACCCTACATACCTATATCTTAAGTACAGTGAGTGCCGAAAGAATAAAATAAAGTGTAGCTATCGCTGCAAATTTTCAGTTCGACACAGTACTCAAACGTATGCGTTGCTCGCATACAGCATTTTCTAAATTTATTTTATGATTTAAGAAAGAAAAAAAAATCAGCGAAATTTTTTTTAAATCTTTTTTATTTTGGTAATGGCATTTTTTTTTCGAACAAATGTAAGAAAAAGAACACACCAATTTAACTTCAGAAAATTTTGACTAAATTTTATCGTGTTAGGTTGGGTTGATGCATGCGTACAACAATAAAACTTGGACGCTGAATCAAGCATTAGCACGGAAGAGAGAAGACTTTGATATGTGGATATAAAATAGGTGACTAGTACGAGTACAATTCCGCTGAAGATTGCTCCTATGATATCCGAACTCCAGTAGAAAAAAAAGAAAAAAAAACCTACTGTTAGCAAAACTTTTAGTTTTGTTTTCCATACATTTTTCGATTTTTTTATTTATTTTTACCCTTGTATTATTGATTCAAGCCTTATTCATAATGCAATATATGTATTCAGTTAGTCCTGGTTGTTTGAAACCCCGTCACACTTAACACGGTCATCAAATTGGCAATCAGCGCCACTTTGAATTTGTTGACGTTCCACACTTCGAAAACTAGCTCCCTTATCTATGAATTGCATGTCAACTTTTGATCAAAAGCTAACGGGCCGAAAACGTTAAGCAAAACCTTCCATCGAAATGCTTGGTGTAACAATACAAGGGCCAAACAACTAGAAAGACTTCTAGTACCTAAATACAATACAGATTTTGCACAAAGACACCATATGTACATCGCGCCTCACACTTACTACAAACTCCCACCACAGACTGTAGCCATCACCAATATGTATTCCTTTAATCAAAACATTACTAAATGGCTAATGAGTAAGGACTGCAAGGAAAGTGAAGACCTCCTAAAATAGCACTTTAAAATCTTCACTATGACAAACTAGAACATTGTGCAACAAAAATCATCATTTTTTATCTGTTTCACCTCAGAAAAGGTTCTTATGACCTAAAAAAAAACCTTAAGTGACCAGTTAAAGCACGAGGGCTCGATCGAAGCCAAAGTGAGGTTAGCCTCTCAGAAGTTGGGCGTGTTGTACAGGGCCCGCAGATACTTCAATACTACACAACTGCTGACCCTGTACAAATCGCAAGGGCGCTCGACTGTTGAATTCGGCAGCCACCTCTGGTCTGGAGCACCTAAATACCTGAAAAAACCCTTGACTCTCGTCAGGTGGGAATGCTGAATTTATTCTTTCGGTATTTCAATGGAAGATGCCCCGAGAAACTTGCGTCATTGATCCCTTCGGCACCGGCGCACTATCGGGAAACTCGCCAAACGCACGCCCAATATTTGTAAGCGGTTGACATGACATTCAATACGTGAGAACGGGTCGATTTTACGACTAGTTCTTATTTGCAACAGCTGGGCTTTGGAATGATTTGCCGGTTTCTGGGTTTACTCCTTTCTTCAAGACCCAGGTCCACTCCTTTCTTTTCTCAAATAGACCCTCCTCATAGCATCCTTAAAAATGACAAAGGTTCTGAGGGAAATTATTTCCTTGAAGAGTTATTGTAACTAACTAACTAACCAACAAGCCGTTTCTCCGCAGAGGTAGGCAGGTAAGACAAACCGCCATATAATTCTGTCTTGGCACACACTCCTTGCTTCATTCATATTCATACATCGTCTCATACATACTCTTCTGTTATTCTGACTCTCCACATGACCCGATTCAAGTATTTTAATTACTCGATCGTTCCACGTCTTTATCGGGTGTCCTCGACTTCTTCTTCCATTCACTTTCGCACCATTCTTCAAAACATTCTTCCAAGGCAGTCGACTCTTAGATCAGTAACGTCATCGGCTATCGGAAGGCTGATAGAACCCAAACGCAATCCAAATACTAAGTTTGGAGATCGCGCTGCAGGAGTATGGCTTGGAATCAACTCCCTCCGGAACTAAGATGTATAACGAGCCCAACAGAATTTGGGTCCAAACTGAAAACTTACCTTTTCAGACTCTCATATCCTTAAATTCATAAAAAAAAAATCTCAACATAATCTGTCCCTCGGCGAATCACCTTTAGGTAAACAAATTTCGCTTCCATGCCCTAAATCAGAAAAAATAAAATAAAATCAGAATTAAAATTTTAAGGTAATAATTGTGTCTATCTGATGGGACCTGTCAGGTAAGTATGTTCCTGTATATTTTCTTATTTAAACTAGGAATTGACATGTAATAATAGGAAATAAGATATGTACAGCGCTTTTGAGGTGGTCTTTCACAAAAACGGCGCTATACAAATCATCCAAATGTTATTTTTATTCTTACCACATATTCTTTTTACACTCATTTCTTCGTTCATTTGCTCTACATGCCTAAACCATCTAAGTTATTATTAAAAAAAATACTAATAATTATTTTCGCTTTGCAAAATTATAGTTTTCTTCGGAACACAGGCGTAAAATATAATAAACATTAAACAAACAACATCGAATGCGAAATAAATCAAATATTAAAACAAATACGTATGAAAATATGCAAATATTGAAGCTATTAAGACGAAGGTGCATTATACAAAATATCAATAAGAATTTTCTCTATATAAGGTTCATTTTTTTAATGTTCAATTAATTCATTTGAAGGGGTCACTGGTAAGAAGCAAAATAACTAATTAACCATTACAAATCTTCCTGTACAAAAGCATCTAGATTAAATTAAAAGCCTCATGTATTTGTTATGACTTATCTACCCTTTCATTTCCATCATTCGAATTAACGCTTTAAATATTTAGAATCTCTAATAGGTTTACTTCTTTGACTGTGCTATTTCATCTCAGAACGTCGCGGACTTTTTTTCCATCCACTTGTTAGAGTCCAAAAAATATTTAGTTTTTTTTTTTCGTAAAAACAATCACTTTGTGTTCCGACATATTTACACTAACGCCAGACAACTCTGTCTTCTCGCACACTTCTTGCTTCATTCACATTCATACATCGTCTCATACTTACCTTTCTGTTATTCTAACTCTTCACATGACCCGATTCAAGTTTTTTATTTACTTGATCGTGTCGTGTCTTCCTCGGACGACCTAGACTTTTTCTTCCATTCAATATTGCATCAAATATTCTTTTCCCACTCCTTTCATCGTTCATTTGGTTTACATGCCCAAATTTTCAATTTTTGAATACGGTCATACATGGTTTTACTGCACATACGCCTCGGGGATCTCATTTCCACAGCATTCAGTCTACTTTCATCCATCCTCTGCCAGTTCCATGCCTCACTGCTATACATCAGTGTTGGTAAAAATACTCCATTGTGGACTGCTAGCTTCGCTTCTTTGGACAATTTCTTATTCGCGCCAACAGCGTTCAGTCCTCCATTAATAAAGTTTCCTAAATATTAAAATAAATAAAAAAAAAGCTAACTAACTAACCATCCCGCCGTTTCCCCGCAGAGGTAGGCAGAGAGGACGGACCGCTATATAACTCTGACTTGGCACACACTCCTTGCTTCATTTACATTCATACATCGTCTCATACATACTCTTCTGTTATTCTGACTCAAGTAATTGATTTACTTGATCGTGCCATGTCTTTCTCGGGCGGCTTCGACTTCTTCTTCCATTCACTTTTGCAAAAATAGCTTTGTATAAAACCGCAGATATTATTTAGTTTTTTATGACCGACCAGTTTCGCTTAGACTAAGCATCATCAGGTTGACGTTTTGTCTCTTTCAATTCATAATATTTGTCTCTTTCGTTATTTTGTCGATATTTTTTTACAATTTAAATTTTATTCTATTGTTTTCTCATTGTTCTTTTATTTAATTTTATATTTTGTTCTCCTTCTGTATGTACGAGTATATGTAACCGTACACTTGCTTAGACTTAGCAAAACAGGTCGGTCATAAAAATTAAAATAATATCCGTGGACTCGTACAAAGTTATTTTTTTCATTTCTTAAGATATTGCTTGCTTAAACCAATTTTGAGATAATTTGAAACAGTATGGAGAGCTGAAGCTAGATCTCAGATGTTGACCAAAATTATGTCAAAATACAAATGATGAGAAGAAATACATATGTCTCACTTTACGTACATATGTTTGGCTTTAAAAGAGTTTTGTTTTTGTTGGAAATTATTTTGTATATCTCTAGTAAATAGTGCTTTGGCTAGTTCAGGATTGTATGATTGGAATCATTTGTTACAAAAGTGTTTGATCGTTTGTTTCAAATGAAAAAGGATGGAAGAAAGAGAGAGGGGGGTGCACTCAGTACTTACTGCACAGAAATAGAAAATCTTTAAATTGACCAACTGAAGTGTCTCTGCAGCCTTTGGCTGATTCATTTCTCCTCCGACGACTCTAATATTTCCTTTCTTCTACTTGTGCGTCGAACATTTTTCTCATTCATCTACCAAAGTCTAACCAAAACATGTTTTTCTATTTTGATCTTCTTCATTTAACTTGTTAAGCCATGCAGTATTTTGAGATCTCTTCAAAAGTGTTTTTTTCGCATTTGGTTTAAAAGAAATACGCCTTGAAGGTGTCACTTTTTCTTCTTGGGGTCTATGTTCCACACCTTTCCACCATAAATCAGGGTTGGTATCAGGACTGCATTGTAAACTGCTCGTCTGAATTTGCTAAACCCATTTATGTACGTAGCTGAATTTCTTCCATTAATCTTTATCAGAAATTTCTTCTCTTGCCAACATGTTTCGTGAGTGGGTGGACAAACTCATCTACTTGGTTCAAGATTCACCTCTGACAACTAAATCTCAATATTTAAGAGTAATCTTTCGGGATTCCAGATATCACAAGACATTAAAAACTAATAGACTAACTCTAAAAGAAAATCAATTCTAACAATAATTTCTTGTTTACAGACATCATCATGAAGCTCTTTTTTGCACTGCTTATGGCCTGCATGGCTGTTTCAACCTTCGCACAACGTAAGTCTATAATACTAGCTAATTTAACTGGGAATCGGTGGGTCGACTTCGCA
Organism: Drusus annulatus; assembly: GCA_022651775.1. Lineage (NCBI taxonomy): Eukaryota > Metazoa > Arthropoda > Insecta > Trichoptera > Limnephilidae > Drusus > Drusus annulatus. The sequence goes on along the minus strand of JAGWCC010001048.1, from coordinate 39,848 downwards.
AGGAATAAATCTCAAAGCAAGAATATATAGAGGGAGATAGCTAAACATGTTTACCCAATCTATACATACAGATTAACGATAAATCACTTTCTCCGGGTTCTTACGTAAGCCGTGAGAAAAAAAGAGACAAGACAAGTTGTCACAAAATATCGCACCACTTTTAGGTATGTGAGCATGTTTTCCGTCTCCCGCATCTCTGGCGACTCCGCCCACTTCGTTTTGTTATGCGACACAACTCAATGGTTTTTAAGGTTATATCCTATATTTTTACAGGGGTATGTTGTGAGGTTGAAAGTAGCGTGGAGGGGAAGAAGATGAGGGAGAGGAAGGTTGAGAAGTACCAGGCTATTCAGATCTGGTCGCCAAAGACGGCTAAAGCCATTTCAAGGAACGTTTCAATTCTTAATGGTGATCTTTCTCCACTGCGATACTTATAGTATCTACAACTCTGGAACGTGCCGCAAATATACTGTATTTTATTTAATATCAATTAAATGTGTTATGACACATATTAATTAAATAAAAATTATCTGCGCCGGGTTCGAACCCGTTACCTCTGGATTTGTAGTCGAACGTCTTACCACTCGACCACGCAGACCGTCAACAACACTGGGAAAGAGTGGTAATTCAAATAAAGCGTTTGTTTGTATTACCACTCTTTCCCAGTATTACTGTCGGCCTGCATGGTCGAGTGGTAAACGCTCGACTACGAATCCAGAGGTCGCGGGTTCGAACCCGGCGTCCGCTAATAAATTTAATTTAATCAATATGTTTCATTCAATTTAATTTTCAAAAGACATTTAATTGATATAAAATAACAAATTGTATATTTGCGGCACGTTCCAGATTGGTAGATACTCTATGTATCGCCCTGGTGAAAAAACACCATTCAGAGTTGAAACATTGCTTGAAATGACTTCAGCCGTGCTTGGTGACCAGATCTGAATAGTCAGCTACTTCCCAACCTTTCTCTTCTTCATCACCTTCCCTCCCCCACTACTTTCAGCCTCACAACATACCTCCTTTTGGGATGAAACAGATGGAACTCTTCCGCGGTATTCCTTTAAAAAAAAAAAAAAATGATTTCAGTCACTTTCAGTTGAGTGATCGGTTTTTTCAATTTCTAAATGATTGAGCCAATTTTATTTTTTCTTTAGGCTGCATATGGCCAGAGAGTTGGAGGTCCTGCAAAGCAGACCAGACCTGCCTAGGGTTACAAGACGGTGGACCGCTCTCTCTTCCCCCTCCACGGCCATGCGTGGCCGGCTGCCGCTACCGTGGCGATCGAGTCAGAGATCACAATCTCGACTGCATCTGGCCCGAAGACTGCATTGGTGAGTCAATCTGGTCAAACAGCTGACCACTCTCCACTGCGGCGCTGATTGCTGACAGCATGGAAGATCCGCAGCTTCTCGCGTCTAAGATGAACCAAGTGTGTATGCAGAATGAATTGATGATGAATGTAAGTGCGTTCAAAGTCACGGTGTTTGAAAGAGAGAATACGCAAACAGCGTGCATCATAGTTGTGAATGATGAATACTTGAATGAGTTTGTGTATTTAGGAAGTATGTTCGGCCTCCCTGCCTACTCTTGCTGGGAAACGGCGTGATGGTTAGTTAGTTAGTCAGACGAATCTGAACTACTGAGTAGTGGAGGTTAATAATAGTAAGAATATTTTAATGATTTGTGTTTTTGTGAAAAATCACCTCAAGGGCGCTGTACAGATTTTATTTTCTAGTTGATATTAAAAATTATTTAAAGAAAAAATATACAAGAACATAAGTATGTACCTGGCAGGTCCCATTAGATAGATAAACTTATTAACTTAAAATTATCATTAGGATTCTATTTTTTTTATTTTTTTTTTCGACTTAAGGTCATGAGAGCAAATTAAAAAATGTACTTTCTGAATTTTTCGTACGGTAAAGAATTTTGTAAAAATTTGTTTTGAAATGTTAAAGGTGGCTCGATATTTTTTAAACCCAATCGTCACCATTTGAGCATTGACATTTAAATAACAGTCCAAACCATCAAAATACAAAACCTGAACTGTTTGATTAATATATTGATTGATTTATGAATAAATTGATTAATTGGTTGGTTTATCGATCGAAATATTGACAGAAATATTGATGGAACCATTGATTTAACCTTTGATGAAATCATCGATCAAATCTTGATAGAATCATGTATTGGTCGAATAGTTGATTTGACGATTGATTTTATGATTGGTCCTATGATTCAATCATTTTTAGATTTTATGATTGATTCAACGACATTTTTAACAGTATGTTCAATGTTTTATCCAACGGTTGATTCAATGGGTGAGTCAATGATTGATTTCATATTTGATTTAATAGTTAATTCAACGGGTGACTAAATAGATGTTCCATCAATTGATTGAACGATTGATCGTTTGATTGATTGATTCATTAGTTTATGACCGATTAGCCGATGTTTGCTTGAATCATTAATTGCTGGCTTAATTGATTGATTCATTAATTTATGACTGGTTAATCGTAAGCTTGATTGATTGATTGTAATCTTGATTAAGGGATTGTTGGCTTTATTAATTGATTGTTAGCTTGATTGACTGATTTGTTCATTTACGACCGATCGATTGTTGGCTTTATCGATTGATTCATTAATTTATGCCCGATTGATGTTGAATTGATTGTTCTATTGTTGGCTCGGTTGATTGATGCATTCAATTGTGACCGATCGATCGTCAGCTCGATTTGATCTTCGACTCTTCTCGTTGCAGTGTGCCCCGACGAGAACGCGGCACCCCTGCCGTGCGCCAACCGCTGCCCGGGCGGCACCTGCTCGAACCCCAACTTCCAGTCCTGCTCCACCCCCTGCGAGGTGGACGGCTGCCAGTGCCGGCCCGGCTTCTTGCTGCTCAGCTCGACCCTCCGCATCTGCGTGCCCCGGGAGCTGTGCTTCTCGAGGCTTGCCGAGGAAGGCCTCAACGCCAGTGCGGAAGTTGCCGGAGTCCCCGAACCTAGTACTGAGTACTATTAGTTTTTTTTCTCTCCGTGTTCTTCTTTTGATTTCTCAAAAATAACACTTTGAAGCTGGACATTTTCGCCTTTTTATTTCAATCCACATATTTTACGAGTGAAAACTTTCATCCCTCAGTGAGGCAAGGAAATGGCAGAAGAAGGATGAAAGTGGACTGAACGCTGTGGAAATGAGATCCCTGCGGCGTATGTGCCATAAAAGCGTGTATGACCGCAGCGGTAGGCAGAGAGGATAAGCCGCCATACAACGCAATCTGTCTTGGCGAACATTACTTGCGTCATTCACATTCATATATCGGAGGCTTAAGAACATAAGAGCGAATATATGAAAACACCAAATATATTAACAAAAGAATATATTTTTTGATTGCCAGATTAGTAATTTACTCAAAACAGCAATTTTTTTAATCAGCCTTATGTTCTTTTGTCTTAAACATACTCTTCTGTTATTCTGAGGCGCGATTCAAGTATTCAATTCACTCAATCATGCCATGTCTTCCTCGGGCGTTCCTGACTTCTTCTTCCATCGACTTTTGCGTCATTTATTCTTTATATACTCCTTATTTCGTTCATCCGCTCTACATGGCCAAACATACAAACGTCCCTTTCTTCATCCTGTTCGTTACGCTTTCATCAGTCTTGCATTCTTTCCGTGCATCCACATTTTTAACACGGTCACACATGGTTTTACCGCATATACGCCTCAAGGGATCTCATTTTCACAGCATTCAGTCTACTTTCATCCACACTCTGCCAGTTCTATGCCTCACTGCCATACATCAAGGTTGGTATTAGCACTTCATTGCGGACTGCTAGATTCGCTTCTTTGGACAGTATTTTATTTGCGCCAACAGCGTTCAGTCCTCTATAGAAGGAGTTTTCTGAATCCCTCCTTCTTCTAATATCCTCATCAGCCTTTCCTTCTCTCTAGAACATGCTTCCCAAATGTACAACTCCCAACTGCTCCCAACCGTCTAGAGCCAGTGGATCTATGGCACCCTTAATTGGAGCATGTTGTGAGGCTAAAGGTGGCGGGGAGGGGGAGGATATGGGGAAGAGGAAGGTTGTGAAGTACCTGGCTATTCAGATCTGGCCACAAACGACTAAAGCCATTTCAAACAAGCAACGTTTTGATTACACCAGAGCGCTTTTAAGTTTATATTTGTTTTACAACAGATTCTATCAAGTCTTCAGCACCAGGTTGAATTTGAAAAATACATATTTAGTCAGGTAACTCAACGCTTTCATTGAGTTACCTGAAGTCACAAAAAGCCTCGAAAAGTCCCAAACTCTCGGGAATGACATAAGAAAGGTTGTAAATCTATACTATTTAAAATAAACACATAAATTATACTGAAAATAACTCTCCGCAAGAAGAAACAGAAGCCTGTGTTGGCGGCCTCGCGTGAAATTTTCAGGGACATAGAATCTGACTTCCGCCAGGATGTCAGGTATTAATAACACACCGTTCGAGAGGTTCTGAGCAAAAAGCAGTTATGCTACATCCCTCCTCGAACTAAGGCTGCAGATACCCAACATTCCCGGGATTAATGCTGTTGAAAAAGCCATGGGTAAAAATCAAACTCGATTAGTAGCTGAGTGGACAAACGCGTCATATTCCCATCCAGCTCAGTGTTGGGTTCCTTGCAACCTGGAATCGAAAATAACAAAGTGATAGTTGAAATATTTTTCTTAAGTCACATTCTAAGAATCTCTCTAGGAATGTTTCATATTTAATGTTGCAGCATTGAGAATCCTTTCAATGAAAGAAATGGGTGAAACTACGAAATATTGAAATCTGTTAACTGCCTAACTAATAAACTATCACGCCGTTCCCCGCAGTACAAGTAACACCTTTCGCCTATTATGATGGCAGTGTGAGTTATTGGGAGTTGCCAGGTTATTTTTAGCCCGGGAATGTGAGTCTTTCTTTAAAAAAATAACTTAATTGAAATCTTTTGACAGCAAAAAATCGACTGCTCCATACCGGCTGGTAGTATTCAACATTCTTGTCGATTTTTTTTAATCAGTCTTGACTTATTTATTTATTTGCCCTTGAGGTGATTTTTCATAAAAACGGCGCTATACAAATGATCAAAATATTATTATTTATTTAGCGGACTTAAGTCCGATAACAAAAGAATACACTATACAACATGAGAATAAAGAGCAACAGAGAAAAAACAGCATATACATGGCCTGTTGAAAAGAAAAGGTGAATTTTGAATTTTCGCGGGCTGTTTATATTCGATTAGTGATTTTTTATGTTGGTACACATATGTTTATTATATGTTAGCATTATCAGACATTTTGGAGAAGTGGTTTGTTTTTGACAACTGGAAAGGTAAGTCACGTTTTTGTGTTTTCTTCGATTTTCTACTTTTGAAAAAAATGGATCAAAGAATAAAATCCATGATTTGTTTTTCCACAACTCCAGGACGCTCATCGTCATTAACATCTTTTCGGCCTTCTGTAAATATGTTAAACAATAAATTGCTGTTCCGCAATCATCACTCTACTAATTATGGGTATCATTCTCTACTGTCCAGAATGTCGATACTTGTTAACTCAAGTCACGGTCTCGAAATTTTTGGTAGCAGTCTAAATGATTTTTGTCATTTTTCTCTTCTGACTCTACAAAAACTTTGACTTGACCTTGGCTTTTACTCATTACTTCGCCTTCATCTAGAATATGCCAAGGTCATTTGGTCCCCTTTCTATACCGTTCATATTCATCAAATTGAATCCGTACAACATCGCTTCTTACGCGGTATTGCATGGAGATTAGGGCGAGAAAAAGGTGATTATTCACATGATGAAATTGAACAATCATTGGAAATTACTTCATTAGAAATCGCAGGAAACTCTTTGATTTAATTTGCATTTTCAAAATCACTAATTGTTTTATAGACTCACCTTTTCTGTTGCAACTCACCCAGTTGAACATTCCTTGCCGTAGACTCGAAAACGATGAATTGCTGTTCCTCAATCATCACTACTAATTATTGGTATCATCCTTCACTGTCCAGAATGTCGAGACTTGTTGACTCAAGCCACGGTCTCAACATTTTTGGTACCAGTCTAAATGATTTTTGTCATTCTTTACGACTCTACAAAAAATTTGGCTTGACCTTGACTTTGACTTGAATGTTTTTTCTTGTGTTTATTTTGTCCTATTTTTGTCTTTGCGCCATTCAACATGATGTATGTGCTGTTCTTTCTCTATAGCTCTTTTTTCCCATTTCGTGTTATGTATTCTTTTGTAATTGGACAATCATCCGTTAGTTTATAAATAAATAAACAATTTAAAACTTATGGGAATTTTTTCAGCACATCTGAGATCGGGGATAAAAAAATATGTTTTTTTTTAAATTCTCATGTTAGATTGGCCGCTCCAGAAATAAATAAAAAAAACAGTCAAGGAAATCGCATTATAAAACGTGGATAAATAAATTTCAAGGAACGTTCAGATTATTTTTAGTCTACCTTTTTGTGGATTATTTTTTATCATCAATGGACTTCTATGTGAAACTGATTTAATATTTATTTATGTAACGCTCGAATGTAAAAGACTAACAGTAAAAAAAAACAAGTACTGAAAACTCCCCAATCAAGGTATGGTGTGAGGTTAAAGAGAGTAGAGGGCAAAAAAAAGATGAGAAAGAGGAAGATTGTTAGTACCTAGCTATTCGAATCGGATCATTAAACACGTCTCTATTTTTAAAGTTGATTTTTCACAAGAGTCCCAACTGTTCCCGACCGTCTAGAGGCAATGAGACTATGGAATCCCCAATTGGGATATGTAGTGAGGCTGAAGATAGTGGGGAGGGGAAGAAGATGAGGAAGCTGAAGGTAAAGAAGTACCTGGCTGTTCAGATCTGGTCACAGAAAACGTCTTAACCCATTTCAAGCAACGTGTCAATTCTGGATGGTGGTCTTTCACCAGGGCGATACTTAGAGTATCTACCATTTTGACGCGTCCCGCAAATATACAATACATTATTTTATATAAATAAAATGTATGATGACGCCCACCGGTATCGAACCCGCGACCTCTGGATTCATAGTCGAGCGTCTTACTACTCGACCGTGCAGGTCGTCAAACCAAGAAAAAATACAAAAAAATGATTCAGAAATTAAAATTACAAAAAAAAATTATTCAAAAATTAATTATTGTCAAAGAAATGTTTTTTATTTTACTGATGACCTCAATTTCAGCAGTGGAGACTCTCCCAACAGCGCATTTGAGTAGGTCACAGAGAATTTAAAATGTATTTTTTATATTTAATATTCGATTGGGAGATCAATTCCGTCGAGGCACTCGTGCAAATCAATGCAGCTGGAGTCGGTTGCGTTCTTCTTCAAGAAGCCTTCCTTGCACTGGCAGCCCATGGGCTGGCAGAGCGCCTCGCAGGGATAGAATTCAGGCTCCAGGCAGGTTCCCCCGGGGCAGGGGTTCGGGCAAGACACCAGCTCAGTGTTGGGTTCCTTGCAACCTGGAATCGAAAATAACAAAGTGATAGTTGAAATATTTTTCTTAAGTCACATTCTAAGAATCTCTCTAGGAATGTTTCATATTTAATGTTGCAGCATTGAGAATCCTTTCAATGAAAGAAATGGGTGAAACTACGAAATATTGAAATCTGTTAACTGCCTAACTAATAAACTATCACGCCGTTCCCCGCAGGGGCAGAAAGAGAGGATGGACTGCCATACATCTATGTCTTGGCACACACTTCTAGCTTCATACACATTCATACATCGTCTTATACATACTCTTCTGTTATTTTGACTTTTTACATGGCCCAATTCAAGTATTTGATTCACTCGATGGTGCCGTGTCTTCTTCGGGCATTCCCGACTTCTTCTTCCATTTACTTTTGCGTCATATATTACGTTAACACTATTGTCTTCGTTCGTTCGCTCTACATGTTCAAACCGTTTACGCGTCCCTTTTTTGATTCTATTCATTACGCTTTTGTCAATTTTTTCCAGATATCCACATTTTTAGCACGGTCATTCGTGGTTTTACCACACACACGCTTCAGGGATCTCATTTCCGCAGCATTCAGTCTACTTTCACCCTTCCTCTGTCTCGCTGCCATTTATCAGGTTTGGTATCAGCACTCCATTGTGGACTGATAGATTCACTTCTTTGGACAACTTCTTATTAGCGCCAACAGCGCTTAGTCCTCCATTAATTGAGTTTCCTGCATTCTCCCTTCTTTCAATATCCTCAGCCTTTCCGTCTCTCTAGAACGTACTTCGTAAATACACAAACTCATCCACTTGCTCCACTACGCTTACGGTCACTTCATATAAGGCGTGGACTGACCTGAAATCAGGATTTCAGCGGTACTTCAATTGAAGTGTTCACCGTGAAAGGTTCATTTTAAAGAACTAGCAGTTCCTGAAGCGTTCCCAAGACTTTGAAGTTTTTTCCAACGTTATTGTCAACATATTCGCTGTTTGTATTTGCTGTTTCTTTCTTACCGAATTTTATAATTACTATTTTCATATACACAGACAGAATGCTGTGGAAATGAGATCCCTGAGACGCATGTGCGGTAAAACCTTGTATGACCGTATTAAAAATGTGGATATCCGGAAAGAATGCAAGTCTGATGTGAGCGTAATGAATAAGATTAAGAAAAGCATGCTTAGATGGTTTGGGCATTTAGAGCGAATGAACAAAGAAAGAAGTATGAAAAGAATATATGACGCGAAAGTGAATTGAAAAAGAAGTTGAGGACGCCCGAGGAAGACATGACACGATCAAGATAATAATGATCGTGTCATGTCTTCCTCGGACGTCCTCGAGTAAAAAATGAAAAGAATATATGACGCGAAAGTGAATGGAAAAAGAAGTCGAGGACGCCCGAGGAAGACATGACACGATCAAGATAATAATGATCGTGTCATGTCTTCCTCGGACGTCCTCGACTTCTTTTCCCGTTCACTTTCGTGTCATATATTCTTTTCATACTCCTTTCTTCGTTCATTCGCTCTACATTCCCAAACCATCTAAGCATGCTTTTCTTGATCTTATTCATTACGCTCACATCAAACTTGCGTTCTTTCCGGATATCCACATTTTTAATACGGTCATACAAGGTTTTACCGCACATACGTCTCAGGGATCTCATTTCCACAGCATTCAGTCTGTGTATATCATATTGATTATTATGACACGATCAGTCAAATACTTGAATCGCGTCATGTGAAGAGTCAGAATAACAGAAGAGTATGTATAAGACGGTGTTTGAATATGAATGAAGCAAGGAGTGTGTGCCAAGACAGAGTTATATGGCGGTCCGTCCTCTCTGCCTACCCCTGCGGTGAAACGGCGTGATGGTTAGTTAGTTAGTTATTGAGTTAGTTCTCTCTTAGTTACGAGCCGCCCCCGAGTGTGTGCCAAGACAGAGTTGTATGGCAGTCCGTATTCTCTGCCTGCCCCTGCGAGGAAACGGCGTGTGGCTAGTTGTGATTGGGAAGCCTTCAACTCAACAGGATGATTATATCATGAAATATCATCTTACACTCTCCTGGCCGAATACAGATGTTGTCGTAGTCCCTAACGAAGCCTTCGTTGCACCTGCAGTTGGGTTTGCATAAGGCTGGTGCGGGCAGGATGACCTCGCCACTTGAGAAGATGCCGGTGCAGTACTGGTCAGCCCTGCACTTTTGAAACTCTTCATTGGGATTGACGCATATCTCAGCTGGAAAGAAAAGCAAAGTATTGATGAGCAAAGCACATTCAATAGACATCCTTATCGTGACTTACTGTAACTATTTTGACACTGTGATAAAATGGACATTTTTCCGATAAATACTATTAGGCTGATAACTGGCGTTTCCATATATCGCAAGATCTTTCCAACCCTAAGCCCAATTTGTGTATAGGAGCCGAAGTTTTTTTATTTCACAAAGTCTTGCTCGACTTGTAGCTATGAGGGGCAGTTTTCTAAATTCATCATTTTCAGCTCCATTTGTGTCTATGAACAGCAGTTTTGTAATTTCCCAACCATTTGATCCATTTGTGCCTTTGAGCTGCAGTTTTGTTATTTTCAAACCAAAGCTCAGTTTGTGCCTTTGAGCTACAGTTCTGTAGTAAGCTACAGTTCTGTAGTAAGCTACAGTTTTGTTATTTTAAAACCTCTTGCTCGACTTGTAGCTATGAAGGGCAGTTTTGTAATTTCAAGGCTATCAGCTCCATTTGTGTCTTCAAACAGCAGTTTTGTAATCTCTTAACCATTTGATCCATTTGTGCCTTTGAGCTGCAGTCTTGTTATTTTACAACCCAAAGGTCGCTTTGTATCTAGGAGCTGAAGTTTTTTAATTTCACAACGTTCATCTCGACTTCTAGCTAAAAGGGGCAGTTGCTTGAATTCAAAACATTAAGCTCAATTTGTGTCTATGAACAGCAGTTTTGTATTTTCCTAACCATTTGTTCCATTTGTGCCTTTGTACTGCAAATTTGTGTTTAGAAGTTGAAGTTTTGTTATTTCATAACGTCTTGCTCGACTCGTAGCTATGAGGGGCAGTTTTCTAAATTCATCATTTTCAGCTCCATTTGTGTCTATGAACAACAGTTTTGTAATTTCCTAACCATTTGATCCATTTGTGCCTTTGAGCTGCAGTTTTGTTATTTTCAAACCAAAGCTCAATTTGTGCCTTTGAGCTACAGTTCTGTAGTAAGCTACAGTTTTGGTATTTTACAACCTCTTGCTCGTCTTGTAGCTATGAAGGGCAGTTTTGTATTTTCCTAACCATTTGTTCCATTTGTGCCTTTGAGCTGCGAATTTGTTATTTTACAAACCTTAGCTCAATTTGTTACTTTGAGCTACAGTTTTGTTATTTTACAACCCCAAACTCGATTTGTGTTTAGAAATTGAAGTTTAGTTATTTCATAACGTCTTGCTCGACTTGTAGCTATGAGGGACAGTTTTTTTATTTCACAATATCCAGCTCTATTTCTGTCTATGAATAGCAATTTTGTAATTTCCTAACCTTTTGATCCACTTGTGCCTTTTAGCTGCAATTTTGTTATTTTACAACCCTTTGCTTGATTTTTATCTAGGAGCTGAGGTTTTTCAATTTCACAACGTTGAGCTCAACTTGTAGCTATGACGGGCATTTTTTAAATTTCTTAATTATCAGCTTCCTTTGTGTCTATGAAACCGGCACTTACTATTGTAGACAATATGAAACGATGCTATTTGATCAAAAATTGTTTTAAGTCTCCATCAAATAGGCCGATTTGAAGAGAGCTGCTAAGAAAAAATCTTCTTTGATTGGAAGATAATATACGAGGCTTGTTCAAAAGAATAGGTGAATTTTGAATTTTCGCGGGCTGTACATTCGTTTTTCGTTTTTTTTTTATGTTGGTACACATATGTTTTTCATATCTTAACATTATCAGCCATTTTGGATTAGTGGTTTGTTTTTGGCGACTGGAAAGGTAAGTCACGTTTTTGTTTTAAAAAAATCGATCGGAAAATGTATTAAATTTTGCGTTAAAAATGGAATAAAGTTCTCTAACGCACTTAAAATGTTGACTGTGGCATTCGGCGAGTCTACTTTGTCTCAAAAAAGTGTTTATAAGTGGAACAAGCGCTTTACAGAAGGCTGAGAAGATGTAAATGACGATGAGCGTCCTGGAGTTGTGGAAAAACAAATCATGGATTTTATTCTTTGATCCATTTTTTTCAATAGTAAAAAATCGAAGAACACACAAAAACGTGACTAACCTTTCCAGTTGTCAAAAAAAAACTGTCAGTAGGATGTGTACGACGTATTACGTCTGCCGTGAGAGTACATAAATGTCGTACGGAAGAGAGTAAGACTCAGGGGTAAGTCGCTCTTCCAATTTTGTGTATTCTGAAGCTAAAAAATAAAAGGGTTATTGCTAGTATATTAAGGTAATGTTACTAGATCAAGTTAAGGAAGTAAAAACATTATATTCTGGGAAAAAGCCTTTCGGCATAAAAAACCCAATTTATTAATATAAGTACAAAGAAAAATTAAACGTGAGGTACGATCCAAAATAAAATGTGTTGTGTGTGGGTGTGTGTGTAAATAGTATAGTGCGAGCAAAGTATACTCGGCTTCCGGGACATTGATAGTTCCCACGGGTCAGTTGGCCAAACTGCCCGCGTTCCTCGTTGCTACGAGTAATGTTTCTTGAGCTCGTAGTCACGAGCAAGAAATATATGGTGTGTTGTACACGTATCGTGCCAGCTGGTCAGAATCGATTCCGCGTTTACCACCTATGGTGAAATAGCAAATTCAAGAAGATGGCGTTGTATGTGCGCGGCTGAAAAGGCGCCTAGAAGCGGCCTCGCGGAATTCCCACTCGATTATATTACGTTAAAGACGACTTGCGAACTAAAACCCAACAAATTGTGATATCACGTATTATGAATTTATCTCTATATCGCGCGATGCGGCGTAACGAAATGTTCTGATGCCGAAGCGTCCGAACCGTCTGAGAGTCGTAGAAAGAGTGTCAAGTTAAATTGAATAGTTAGCAAATCAATACGGTTCAAAAGGAATGATAATATGAAACAAAATATTATGCAATACAGAAACGCTGTAGCGTAATGAAATGTAGCGCCCGAACAGTAGGGCCGTCGAAAAAGAAGTATCACGTTAAATTGAATAGTCAGCAAGCTAATACGGTTCAAAAGGAATGACAACACGAAACAAAATGTTACGCAATACAAAACCGATGCGGAGTGACGAGATATTCCTCAGCTGGAGGCATCCGGGCAGTAGGCCAGTCGGATGGTAAGTAAATGACACGACGCGCATAAGGCCGTGCGAATGCCCAGGCTGCCGAGTTGGCACCCCTGGCTATCTGACTCAGGTTAACAAACCTGAGCGCAGAAGCGTGACGTTAGCAACATATTCCCACGCGATTAATTGATTGCTTTTGTTATTTCCTATTATAACGTGTTGAATCTTTGAATGTCATTCTAAACTTAAAACATATCTTCTTGGGTGTTAATGGCTCAAGGTAACAACGCAACACAAACCACTAATCAAAAATGGCTGATAATGCTAACATATGATAAACATATGTGTACCAACATAACAAAAAAAATAATCGATTGTCGAATGAATGTACACAGCCCGCGATAATTTAAAATTCACCTTTTTTTTAACAGGCCATATATGTAACATTATAACTAAACCTTTAACTGAACATGGTTTACTTCTGCACGGGAGTGCGATGATAATAGGAATGTGTAGTAAATAGTGAAATAATAGTGCGTGCTTTTATAGCATTACTGTTTTATCCTGCATGGTCTAACTTAAAGTATCAGAGTCCAAACATGTGGTCTATGGCATAATACACGGTCAAAAGAATTTTAGAAAGCGATGTTTGGATATAATTAACTAGACAGAAAGATATTAAGGGATGCAATTAAGATACAATAGGAGAGTGGTAAGAATGTTTAGTGAAATAGGTTATTTGCACATGTGTCAAACTGGTTGGCCAATTACAGATGTCAGACCAATAAAATGCAAAATAATCAATAAACTCATACCTGAGGGTGGCGCACAGTGTCTTAAAAAAGAATACGTCTGATCTTTTTATTGGATATTTTTGGTTCGTCGACAAACAACGCATTGACATTTTATTGATTTATTTCTCTAAAACAAACGTAAAACGTTGAAACAGTCACTTGGATCTTTGATTCATAGGGATGGTACAAACGAAATCTTGATCTATAATCGGTTAGAAGCTGAGTGGAGAATGTGGAATTCCCACCCGGGAGTTCTGGGTTTAATTTCTCTGCTGTCTTTCACAGTCTTTTTTATTTTATTTTTATAGTGATTACCGCACTAGAGTCTCAGCTGCTCCCAGACGTCTAGAAGTAGTGAGACTATGGCATCCCCAATGAGGGAATTTTGTGAGGCTGAAGGTAGTGAGGAGGGGAAGGAGATGGGAAAGGAGAAGATTGGGAAGAAACTAGCAATTCTGGTCATCAAACACGACTAAAAGCCATTTCAAGCAACGTTTCGATTCTAATGGTGGTCTTTCACCAGGGCGATACTGAGAGTATCAACCACTCTGGGATTTGCTGCAAATATACTTTTTCTTATTTTATATGAACAAAATGTGTTATGACACATATTAATTACATACATATATTATAACAGGGTATCGCCCTGGTGAAAGACCACCATTCTGAATCAAAACGTTGCTTGAAATGGCTTTTAGTCGTGTTTGATGACCAGATCTGAAGAGTCAGGTACTTTCCATACTTCCTCTTCCCCATTTCCTTTTCCACCCCACCACCTTCAGCCTCTCAACATACCTCAATTTGGGATGCCATAGTCTCACTGGCTCTAGACGGTTAGGAGCAGTTGGAACTCTTGGGCGGTGTCCACTATAATTTTTTTTATTGTGAAAGTTTGTAATTGTACGAAGCACTTTGATTATTTTTGTTTAATGGATGTAATTTTAAAAATTATTAAAAAAAACCTTTTTTTGTTTTACTTTTATTCTTCTAGGAAGTTTTTTATCGTCTATAACAGTCAATATTATCATAAATAATAAAAATTAATTAAAAATAAAAACATCGTCTTTGTTTGCAATCTTGCCTCGGTATACACATTTTTGAAATGTTTTATTTCTGTATATTTGCACAAGTGGTTAGAAATGTCTTCGTAAATGCTATTGACTATTTGAAATAGAAAAATACGTTGACAGGAGTCAAGCGGTGTCAGATGCAGTAAAATTTGACCACACTTGTGTTAATAAGCCGAAATAGTAGCATATTATATGTTCACAATCAATATTATTTTGAATTTAATTAAATAAATACAATGTTTGTTAAGTAGTATGTGGACGACGTATTATGTCTGTAGTCAGAGTACATAAATGTCGTCCGGGAAAGTGTAAGGCCCAGGGGTAAGCCGCTCTCCCGATTTTGTGTATTTTGAAGCTAAAAAAAATGTTATTGATTATATATTATGATAACGTTATTAGATCGAGTTTATGAAATAAAAACACTTTGTTCTGAAAAAAAGCCTTTCGGCATAAAAAACCCAATTTATTAAATAAGTACAAAGAAAAATGAAATGTGAGGTACAATCCAAAACAAAATGTGTTATATGTAGATGTGTGTGTATGTGTGTGTGTGTGTGTATAAAGATACTTTGCCATCAAGTGAATGTCTACCAGGACCATCAAGTCGATGGAAAAAGACGTGTGGTGCGCAGAAGCCAGGTAAAATGTTATGATATCCCGTTTATGTAACCACGAACGAGAAAAGGTGTTACGACACAAAACAAAATATTATACAATGCAGAAACGATGCGGCTTAGTGAAATATAGCGTCCGAGCAGTAGGGCCATCGGAAAAGAAGTGACGACCCGACTCGCATACGGCGAGCGCGAACGCCTAGCCTGTCCGAGTTGGCCACCCTGGCCACCCGACTCAGGTAAACAAACCCGAGCGCAGAAACGTGACGTTAGCAACATATTCCCACGCGATTAATTGAATACTTTTGTTAATTCCTTTTATAACGTGTTGAATCTTTGAATGTTATTCTAAACTTAAACCATATCTTCTTGGGCTCGAGGAAACAACGCAACAGTGTACAAAATACGCATGTGTACAAATCATTATTATTTTTCTTGTGAGGACTTGTTTTCACTTGTATCTATGTGATAATTTGTTCGTCTATCTCGACATGACCCAAGCCCATGTATTTTTTTTATATTTAAGAAAGAATAAATAAAATAATTTTCACAACATGTAGCTCCATTTGCGCTTGAAGTAACAATATATGGAGAGAGAGCTAATTATTTTTACCCAACCTATACAGATTTGGGATAGATCACTAAATGAGGTGACCCTTAAGAATTCTGTTTTGAATGATGGTCTGAAGACGTTAAATGAAAAAATCGCCCGTTTCTACAATTTTTTAAGATAAAACCACTTTGCTGGCAAAATGCGAGACTTGGGGGTCGGAAATAAAATATCTCGGTATCAATGGCTCTATGGGACCGAATGAAATGACCCTTTGTAATTCGCTTACAAATAATGAACAAAAGACGATTAAAAGAAAAAATAGCCCGAAAGTAACATTTGTTAAAAAATACCATTTTGTGGGAAAAATGCGAGATTTGGGGCCATAAATTAAATTTCGTTTTTTCAGGATTTATGGAACCGAATGCGATGAACCTAAAAAATATTGTTTTGAATGATGGTCTGAAGACGTCAAATGCGAAAAATCGCCCGTTTGTACAACTCGTAAAAATAAATCCACTCCACAGGCAAAATGCAAGACTTGGGGTCGGAAATAAAATATATCGGTGTCATTGGCTCTATGGATATGGATATGAACCTTTAAAATTCGGTTACGAATAATGGGCTGAAGGCGATCTTAAGAGAAAATGGCCCGAAAGTAACATTGGTTAAAAAATACCGCTTTGCGGGCGAAATGCGAGACTTGGGGTCGGAAAAAATATTTCGTTTTCTCGGGCTATATGAGATCAAACCTTAGAATTCTGCGACGGTTGACTGACTGAAAACGATTTAATGAAAAAATTGCCCAAAAATATATTTTTTAAATTGAGTCAGCACTGTTGAATAAATACCGTTTTGCGGGTGAAATGCGAGACTTGGGGTGAATATAAAATATCGTTTTCTCAGGCTCTATGTAACCGAATGAAACGAACCCTTGGAATTCTTTTACGAATATTCAACTTAAAGACCATGAAATCAAAAAAATCACCCAATAGTAAGATTTGTTGAAAACATACCATTTTGCAGGCGAAATGCGAGACTTGGGGTCGGAAATAAAATATCCTTTTCTCAAGCTCTATGGAACCGAATGAAACCAATTCTTGGATTTCTGTTAAAAATGTTGAACTTAATACGATAAAATAAAAAAAATCACCCAAAAGTAAGAAATGTTGACAAAATACTATTTTGCGGGCGAAATGCGAGACTTGGGGTCGAAATAAAATATCATTTTCTCAGGCTCTACGGAACCGAATGAAACTAATCCTTGGATTTCTGTTAAGAATGTTGAACTTAATACGATAAAATGAAAAAACACCCAAAAGTAAGAACTGTTGACAAAATACCATTTTGCGGGCGAAATGCGAGACTTGGGGTCGGAAATAAAATATTCTTTTCTCAAGCTCTATGGAACCGAATGAAACCAATCCTTGGATTTCTGTTACGAATGTTGAACTTAATACGATAAAATAAAATAAAAATCACCCAAAAGTATGAAATGTTGACAAAATACTATTTTGCGGGCGAAATGCGATACTTGGGGTCGGAAATAAAATATCCTTTTCTCAAGCTCTATGGAACCAAATGAAACCAATCCTTGGATTTCTGTTAAGAATGTTGAACTTAATACGATAAAATGAAAAAACACCCAAAAGTAAGAACTGTTGACAAAATACCATTTTGCGGGCGAAATGCGAGACTTGGGGTCGGAAATAAAATATTCTTTTCTCAAGCTCTATGGAAACGAATGAAACTAATTCTTGGATTTCTCTTAAGAATGTTGAACTTAATACGATAAAATAATAATAAAATTTAAATTCTCGGTAGCTTAAGATATACGGGACCAGATAACATCCTGCCAATATTTGTTTAATAATGTGTTAAAGTAATTTCTTGCTCTTCCACTAACTAAACTTTGAATCTTTTTCTTTATCGGGTGGAATTTTTTTCTGAAAAGTTTTCAAACAGTTGTTCTTGTGATGTGACAACAGTGATGTCTTTAATCATAAACCAATGTGTGGTTTTACTATCCAACTTACTAACCATCACGCCGTCTTACCGAAGAGGTAGGCAGAGAGGACGGAGCGCCATACAACTCTATCTTGGCACACACTCCTTCATTCATACATCATCTCATACATACTCGTCTGTTATTCCAACCATTTAAATGGCCCGATTCAAGTGTTTGATTTACTTGATCGTGCCATGTTTTCTTCGGGCGTCTTTGACTTCTTCTTCATTTATTTTCGCATCGTATATTCTTTTCACACATGCCCAAACCACGTAAGCGTCCCTTTCTCGATCCTATTCATTACGCTTACATCAGCCGTACATTCTTTCCGGATATTTTTATTTTTAATACGGTCATTCACGGTTATTCCGATCTATGACCAGGAAGTATTTGATGACCGCTACGAAGTATACCGGAAGGATAGACTGCACAAAACATCGACGGATGAGGAGTCATGATTGCTGTTTCAAGAAAACTAGAGGCCAAGAGGATGGCGCATTGGAAAATTCAAGCAGAGGATTTATGGATCCAACTCAATATAAACATCAATAACAGGAATTTTAAACTAAATATCTGTACAGTATACCATCTGAAGAAGAATCCACTGTAAGCTCGTTTTTAAGTAATCTTCGGAATGTGTACCTAACAACACCAAACCAACACATCTTAATATTTGGCGATTTTAACAAGTTCAACATTTATTGGACTCCCGATGAAATCAACAATTTTTTTTGTGTATTTATTTTTGTGTATCACAGACTGTATATGTCCATTTACAAAACGCAAGAAAGTAACAAAAGTAAATTAAGGGATATTTTTAACATGTCTCTTGAAATCTTCAAGGTTTACGTTGAAGATATCAAGAGACATGTTATTTAATAGTACCATACCCCGTGTCATGCTGTGCTGAGCCAACACGTCTGTTCTGCCATGTGGAATGCACTGCAGATCGTGATGTCGCCCCTGGCAGTAGTTGTTTGCCACAAACAACTTATAACATTCCAGGAGGTATCACCACAAACACAAATACTCAATGTAAAAAAAAAAAAAAAAACTGTCCATCTATTTTCTTTAAATGTTCTATAACTATGTATTGTTTAAATTATATCAATTTGAGGCAGTGAAAATCGATTATAATTATAAATATATATATATATATATATATCTCTAGACGTTAATTATTTTAAAAAAACTCTGTTTTTATTTAACGACCTAAATAAAAATGCTCTTGAGACATTCGTCAGTATTTCAAACGAAAATATCACATCACAACAAAATCTTCAATACGTTAACCATATTGTTAAATTTTAAAAGTGATATTTTGATAGGTTCCTACCTTCATGTTTTTATTCTGGTTCCTTCTTTATCCAACCATTCCGCAATGTCGAATTCCATCTAAAAAGTATGGTGTTCGGAACCAGTGGCAATCGAAATAGAAGAATTATGTGAAAAAACGTGTTTCGTGTTGTTCGTTGGTCTCTCTCTCGTTCGTTGGTTTGTTGTTGTTCTCCAAATAATATAAAATTAAGTGTGGTGTTTTGTTGTGATTTGTTTTGTTAAAAATATAATTGTGTAAGAGGATCCAAAAGTTTCTACTTAAACTATATCGGTGAGTGAATGTTTTCCCATTTTCTCTTAATTTCCAACAATCTTTCCACGTCCATAATTAGACGCTTCCATCAAGTAGTATAGTTTATCGTGTACAGTCTACTATTTTTCGAATTCATCTGAAACTTTTTAATTTTAATATAATTCAATTGAATTAAATTTAATATTATTATTATTGAGTTCTGCTATTTTCAGTTTTTATTTTTAGTGACACCTGTTTCGGCGTTTTCCATTGTCAAACTGACAGTTTGATAATATATATATATATATATATATATATATATATATATATATATCTGTCTATATGTAATCATATTTAGTTGATGTCAAAGCTCAGACAAAGCTTGAGATAAGCGAAACCTGGTTGGCGGTTAACTCAAATAAAGTGGTGTCTAACAAGGTGTATTTTTTCATCAAATATTTCTAGGATTTACGTCATATACACGTTTACTTTTGATTCTTATTTTTCATTGGAGCAAACAGTTTGCACTAGTTCTCTATCAAATTTACCCTTATAGGTCAAAGCCAACTTAGGCGTATGAAATTGGATAATTTACGAAAATCTTCAACAATGGCTTTTACATGTACAAGTATTTTTAATAAATTTATAAAATAATGTCAGTTGTACATTATCTTGAAATGTTATATTTTGCTTTTGTTACAAGTCAACTATAATACACTTTTCGTTTTTGAAATCCACACAATTCTAAACGCCTTTTGCAGCATCCCATTCCTCTAACGCATCGTTGATCTTCCTCCGCTTCTCCCAACACCCTCAACAGGATCATTAAACTTTTTCAACCAAGATGGACGTATTATGAAAACTTCTGCATTACTCAGGTTCGTCACATTGGTATAGCCTTTTAGAATCTCTTAATTT
Organism: Drusus annulatus; assembly: GCA_022651775.1. Lineage (NCBI taxonomy): Eukaryota > Metazoa > Arthropoda > Insecta > Trichoptera > Limnephilidae > Drusus > Drusus annulatus. The sequence continues at coordinate 19,563 of JAGWCC010001048.1, read as the reverse complement.
TCTGACTGAGTCATTTTCTATCAACCAAATGGGAGAGATTTTGGAAGGGAAGAGGAAATATGTAAGTCATCTGGTACATTCATAATGATTAGAAAATATTTCAAAATTTTAGACGAAAGTTGAATTGTTTATTAATTGAAAAAGAAACTTTGCCTCCATATCTAGAAGTGATACAAAAATTTTGAAAAAATTTAGGATTTTTTCATCTAAGACCCTTTGTTGAGAAAAGTTCAAGTTATTAAAACAGCATTTTTGTAGCCGTTGTTATCAGTAAAAACATTCGCCGGCATAAACACATTCGTCGTAGTCGTTTCTGACATAGTCCCTAATGCATCGACACTGTGGGGCAATGTAAGGGCAGGCACCGACGTGTCGCAGCCAAGCCGGGCCTCCGCGCAAGACACCGTCACAGGTTTGATCATCGTGACACACCACTCTGTATTCGTTCTCTCCGGGGCATTGTGGTTCTGGAAAAACATGCTTTTTAGTATAAAATTTCACAAATAAGGAAAACAGACTAAAAAAAAATTATCCTTCTAAACCCAGTGTTAGTTTAAACTAACACGAAATCGCTTTTTTTTCTCGGAACCATGGCGCTTTAAAAAATTAAGTTTTTGTTTCCTAATAGCTGACAATCTTTTCCATGGCGTGTTTTGTTTTTTAGTTGCAACCTTTTTAAAGTTTTTTTACAGTCAATACCGCACAGTCCCAACTGCTCCCAACGATACTGTGGCATCCCCAATTGGGGTATGTTGTGAGGTTTAAAATAGTAGAGAGGGAAAAGAGACGGGAAAGAGGAAAGTTCGGAACTACCTGGCTATACAGATCTGGTCACCAAACACATCTAAAGCTTTTTCAAGCAACGTTTCGATTCTGAATACAAACAGTATCTACAACTCTGGAGCGTGCAACAAATATACAATTTATAATTTTATGTGAAATGTATTATGACACAAATTAATTAAATAAAACTTATTTGCGCACGTTGGGTTTGAATCTTGACATCTTACGCTTTCTTCGTGAACTATCTGGCGATGAGCATGAAGAAGAAGACATAATAGATGATTCAGACATCAACAATCAAATCGTAGATGAAACGGCGGAACAACAGTCCGAAGAATGCGAAAAAGATCTATCAGCCAAAACGGAAGCTGGAAATTCCATAGACATAACAGCTAGTTCTGAATCAGATGTCGATCGTACTTTTTTAATTGTTGAAGATTTAGAAACGATTTGGTGCAGCAAACCAATAGCACTACAGGAGTTAAGAATATTATATAAGTGTTGCCAGGTTCCAAGCAACCAGCTAGAGACACGGCTACTAAAATCAATGCATTTGAAAAAAATGATCATATTTTCCAAAAAAATTGGAAGTGTTACATTCTTGTAGTTTTGATGCGAATCAAATGTGGTGCTTTTTTCTTTTCATAAAATATTATACCAAACGTTAGATTTTATGACTGTTGAAATATATATGAATATACGAGTGTATGAAATAACTTTATCCTTCTGAATTAAGGCCTTTCCACGTAAAGACGATAAACATTTTTATTTAAAAAAAGTGGAATTATAAGATGCCGCACTCAGTGCGGTGCGCGCCCGGTCACGTGACTCGCAACAGCACGCCCGGTTATGTGACTCACAATAGCGCGCCCGGTCATGTGACTCGCAACAGCATGCCCGGTTGTATGACTCACAATTGCGCGCCCGGTCATGTAACTCGCAACAGTACGCCCGGTTGTATGACTCACAATAGCGCGCCCAGTCATGTGACTCGCAATAGCACGCCCGGTTGTATGACTCACAATAGCGCGCCCGGTCATGTGACTCGCAACAGCACGCCCGGTTATGTGACTCACAATAGCGCGCTCGGTCATGTGACTCGCAACAGTACGCCCGGTTGTATGACTCACAATAGCGCGCCCGGTCATGTGATTCGCAACAGCACGCCCGGTTATGTGACTCACAATAGCGCGCCCGGTCATGTGACTCGCAATAGCACGCCCGGTTGTATGACTCACAATAGCGCGCCCGGTCACGTGACTCGCAATAGCACGCCCGGTTGTATGACTCACAATAGCGCGCCCGGTCATGTGACTCGCAACAGCACGCCCGGTTATGTGACTCACAATAGCGCACCCGGTCATGTGACTCGCAACAGCGCTCCCGGCAGTAGGTTAACTTACCTGCTGGTTCTTCGCACTCATCGGCCCACACGCAATCGTATTTCTCGTCCCTGACATAGCCCGGCAGGCAGCGGCACTCTGTCGGCGTGTAGTAGCACGGGCGGAGTCGGGGCAGGACGGCGGGGCCCCCACGGAGGTAGGTGTAGCAGTTTTGGTCCTCGCGGCAGGAGCGGGGCCGCTCGTTTGGGCCACAGTCTTCTGGAATGTAATGCATTTAAAAAGGGGCTATCCCAAAGGAAATAGTCAAGTATTTATGTGTTTTTTCTTTTTTTTTTTTATTAACGCCCTAATAGGCTTTAACATAATAAATTCACATTAGTAAGTGCATGAGTACAGAAGTTAACACAGATAAAAAAAATACATGTTTATAAAATAACACAGTAAAAAGTAAAACGTTTTGAAAAAATGAATATAAAGTAAAAATAATAGTTTCCATCTTGTAATTAGAATATACATGGAGAGAGAGCCAAATACTTTTACCCAACCTATACAAATTTGCGATAAATCAACTTTTTCGAGTTTTTACTTCGTATACCACCAGACAGAAAGGGACAAGAAAAGTTGTCACATAATATTGCAACACTTTAAGTACGCGAAAATGTTCTCCGTCTGCGCCAACTTCACAACATAGAGTCGCATTACTTACGTCGACGGTTTTTGAGGTTATTTCTCATATTTAAGTAGATTAAGAAACTTGAAGTGGTTGTAAAAATAAATCAAACATGATGGTGATATGTCCTGTGCATTAATGTTCAAACAAGACCAAACGAAGATTATAAAACATCGCTTTTCAAAGGTATTTCAACAGTTTTAAATTTAGTTAACCAAACCTTAGAATATTCGGATTTTTATTGATATAACGACATAAAATCAACAAAAAGCTTCCGTCATTATTGAGGCAAACCTTCTGTTATTAGTGTTTGTGCGATATTTTGACTTTATAAATCTTTTTAAGGGTGTATTGATATTGTTTTGTTGAAAGTGTTCAAATATGTTTATTATAATGTTCGAATTCCATGTCATTCATTCAACATGTAATATATTTTTGTCACTTTCTATCGAGTCAGTATAAAGTCAACAATACTAACTACACTGTTTCACCTAGGTACCTCTCTATGTTAATTCTTACTCCAAAGCTCCCATACATTAGTGACTTATAAATATGTATACATATTTTTTTAAATTTTGGCAAGTTGATTTGAAAGATGTCAATATTTGATGTGTATTTGTTCCCGAGTGTATGTAGGCGAGGAATAGGCTGACGCAAGCGTTAGTTGCTATGGAAGTAATTGTTGTAGAAAAATGTGTGTTTGCCGAGATGCTCGCTGATGTACTCCGAAGTTGATAAGGTGCAGAAGTTCACAACAGTCAAATTCGCAGTGAATTATCTTGAACAACAAAAGTTTCGTCAGCTGTTTTCCTTCAGTTTTTAAGGGTGTGGATTTTGAGTGTGTTTAAAAGGAAAGACACAGGAGAGGTTAAAAACACGCTCCAAGTATAGTACAAACGCGAACGGTGTGCTATTTAGGCCTCCCTTGGCGATGCAGCGCTTCAAAGATGCTTGCAGAAGAAAGGGTGAATAGGGACTATTAGATAGCTTCAGATAAAACCTTAACTGCAAAACTTGTGTCGTACCTGGTAACGTAGCATGGGCGTATGCGTGGGTGGGTTATTGTATTTGATAGGTTGGGTGTATTTAAATTTTCTTTTGACTTACCCGGGCTTACTTGGGCGTGAGATAGTGCCACGGCGCAGGCCATCAAAAGCCCCATTGTCGCGAGTTTCATCATGATATCTATAAAACAAGCAATTAGTGCGTCAAGTCCACCGTTTCGCAGTATTTGAAGTGAAGCAATGGATGAAATGTTTCGGTACCTTAAGTTGTCCCTATTTCATTATTTTTCAAATCTACGAACAATCTGCACTAATCTCACCATCACTGTCAGTAAAAATCTACCAAGGAAATAAAAGGTCGCTAAGTGCCGCACTGAGTGAAGCGTACGCCCAGTCCCGCAATTCCCCGCTATTTCAAATATTGCACAGTGCGAGGACGCGCTCGAGAATAAATCTTGATTTTTCACACACACTTTGACCTGTACATAACATGGCGCGCATAACAAATGAAGATCGCATCTTACGCTTTCTTCGTAAGCTGCCTGACGAAGATCATGAAGAAGAAGACATTGAAATGACAAAAATCATTGTTGACTAAAACTAATCATTACTGCTACTAAAAATTTCAAGACCACGGCTTGAGTTGCCAAGTCTTAACATTCTGGACATTGGAGAATTATACCCACAATTAGTATTGTGATGATTGAGGAACAGCAATTCTCGGTTTTTTAGTCTACGGCAAAGAATTTTGAACTGGATAAGTCGCAACAGAGAAGGTGAGTCAATAAAACCATTAATAATTTTGTAAATGAAAATAAAATCAAAGTCTTTCTGCGCTTTTTAAATGAAGATATTTTTAATAATGTTTCAATTTCACCATATGAATAATTGCCTCTTTCTTGCCCTAATTTCCATGCAATACCGCGTAAGAAGCGATGTTGTACGGATTCAATATGATGAATATGAACGGTATAGAAAGGGGACCAAATGACACTGGCAGATTATGGATGAGGGCGAACTAATGAGCAGTCAAGGGTTTTTAGGGTCTTTATATTCTTAAAGTCATATGATGAAGTCAAAAATATTTAGTATTTTATTAACTACATTATTAATGAGACCACGAAAAGAAAAAATATAATATAGAGTGACACCGAGATCTTTTATAGATCTGACGGTAGATAGGGAGACACTATTTAATTTATAATTGAAGAGGATCGGTTTATGAGTTCTATGAAATGACATAATTTTACATTTATCAATGTTTAATTCCAGGCAGTTAGTTTTACACCATTCATTAAATTAGTCAATATCAATTTGGAAAAAAATACAGTCATGAAAGGATAAGGATCTTATTGTCATCTGCAAAAAGCCAAAATCGCGAGGAAGAAAATACTTTGCCAATATCGTTAGCAAATATGTTAAAAAGAAGAGCAGCCAGATGGGCACCTTGGGGTACTCCAGACGTTACTTTAATATTAATGGATTCAAAGTTATTAATTTTGACTCTTTGTTGTCTCTCATTTAAATAAGATTTGAAAAAATAAAGGGTTTCTAATACCGATAGCATAAAGTTTGGCGATAAGAATTATATAATTATTATGAAAACGTTGGATTTTATGACAATAGAAATATATGTGAATCTACACAGAATAGCCTTATCTTTCTGGAATAATCACTTCCCACGTATAGATGACAAACATTTTGATGAAAAAAGTGGAATTTCAAGATGCCGCACTCAGTGCGGCGCGCGCCCGCTCATGTGACTCACAACAGCGCGCCCGACAGTAGGTTAACCATGGTGAGGGTGAATTTATTACTATTTATTATATTTGGCGTGGCTTCCGGAATTTGTTCCTTAAAACAAATGGCTTTGTTCCTGAGATGGGATATGATATACGAGGCCTGTTCAAAAGAAAAGGTAATTTCGAATTCTCGCGGGCTTGATCCATTTTTTTCAAAAGCAAAAAATCGAAGAACACACAAAAACGTGACTTACCTTTCCAGTTGTCAAAAACAAACCACTAATCCGAAATGGCTGATAATGCTAACATATGATAAACATATGTGTACTAACATAACAACAACAAAAAAATCGATAATCGAATGTACACAGCCCGCGAAAATTCAAATTTCACTTTTTCTTTTGAACAGGCCTCGTATACAAACACCAAAAATATCAAGATATAACTCACAAAGAAATGATCACTTACTAACTGTTTGGCAGTACAAACAAAAACAAAATTTAGATTCTTGCTATTCAGGCTATGTACATAAAAATGACAGATATGATAAATATTGATTGAGAAATGATAATTTAACCAGTACTTTAAAGTGATTAAATGTGATATCGATGAAATGCAAAATTATCAGTAAATTCGTACCAGAGAGCTGCACACAGTGTGTTGGGAAATAATGCGTTTGATCTTTTATCAGTTTATTTTACTCATGGACAAACAATAAAGTGTCATTTTGATAATGTATTTCTCTTAAACACACGTAAAACGTTTATAGTAAACAGAAACATATATCTTTCAAACGATAGGGATGGCACAAATGTTTTTTTTTTTTTTTTTTAATTTTGTTGTAAAGATTTGCTCGATATCATCATCAAAAAAATATATATTTGTAGTCATGTCATCACACGTCCGTCAAAATGAATACTCATCAACCGAAAAACTAATGACATCTGCAACTCTCAAAATCCCAAGACACTCCATTTACAATAAGGATGGTTGAAATCGGAAATTGAATGGACCGGCGGTTCTTGTTACCGGTGATCGGTGAGAAACCGGTTATTTTTCCAGTTCCCTATAGAACCGGTTCCTGGTGCCCGAAAAGTTCCACGAGGAAGATTTTTGCAAAGGATGATTCCTCGCTGCCAAAACTTTTTTATTGCATAGAGGGGGGGGGATACCTGGAGCCGGTTTCTCGCCAAAAAAATATTTATGCGTGGGGTGGGGGTTGCTAGCGATTTTCGGGGAACGAAAATAACTGTAACTGTGAGACCAGCTATTGTGCCCGAAAAAAGGAACTGGTTCCTCGGACAAACGATATTTTGTTTGATTTGATTTTTGTCATTCTTTACGACTGCACCAAAACCTCGCTCAGACTTTGACTTTTCTTTCAAATGTATGTTTTTGTTCTATTTTGTCATTGCTTCATTGGAATATTATGTATGTGTTGCTTTTTCTCTGCCGCTCTTTTTTCCCTTTTCGTGTTTTGTATCTTATTTGTAATTGGACTTCAAAGACACCTACTAAATGGTCAGATATTCAATTATCTTTTATTCAACAACAATTTGGCATTACTTGTGGTATTAATTAATTTGTTTATACACTAACGAACTATTGTCCAATTACAAAAAAACACAAAACATGAAATGGGAAAAAAAAACAAAGAAATAACAGCAAATACACAATACAATAATAAAACAATGACAAAAATATGCATTAGAAAGAATAATTTAAGTCAAATTCAACGTTTTGATAAAGTTGGTAAGGACAAAAAATATTTACACTGGTAGCAATAATATCAAGACTGTGGCTTGAGTTAACAAGTCTCGATACTCTAAACAGTGGGGAACAATACAAATTATAAGTATGGTGATGATTGAGGAACAGCAGTTTATTGAGTTGCTCTGTTCAAATGGAAACGGTTTTGTTTCTCAAAATATGACGAGTAATCACGTCTTGAATTTCGCGGTACCGCCCAGAAACACACACTTGGTGTGAATCGTTTTCTTATTTCGGATGCAGATTTTTCAGCTATCAACATGTACAAAAGCCTTTTTCAGCCAATTTGGAAGTTCTCGATCCAAGGGACGAGAATTCTGCAACTGTACAAGGCTTTACTTTTAAAACTCCCATAATATGGTTATTAAAAAAAAACTGGCTTATGCGAAAGTGACAACACGGGAGAGATTGATAAAAAACACATCAGAGGAAGACGTCGCGTTTATTAGCTTAAAAACCCTTTACGGTTTGAGTTGTTCCAGGCTGCAGCCTGCAGGGTGGAGATTGCTCTTGTGATAGCCAACCTCCGATGAGATAGGGCGCCAACGAATATAAAAGAACATGCTCATTCTAAAACCAATTGAATTGTATAATTGTGGTGGTTGCCCCTTTTAGCTTTTGTTTACCTTTTAATACTACGTTCTGAAAATATACTTTTGCGCACTTGTTCATATAGACCAAGCGGCCAATATTTGAACACTTTTTCGATGGAGAATGGCAAACACGAAGTGTAAAAATATATTAAACAAATTGACGTTGATTACAAAAGCACGATGACCAAATAAAACCATTGGATAAATACTGAAATACTGAAACACTTCTGCACAAGCTTCAGTGGGTCAATTTTGGTATATTCTGGTGAGGACCCAAAGGATTTTTATAAAAACCATTTAATTCATTATTTTTATGGTTTCCCCAGAGGGAATTTCAGTGCTGCGAAATACTTTTCGCATTATTCAATTTTTATAACAATGTTGCAGAATGTTAATATGTTAAGTGTACTAACTAACTACCTAGAACTAACTAACTAACTAACTAACTAACCATCACGCCGTTTCCCCGCAGGGGTAGGCAGAGAGGACGGACCGCCATACAACTCTGTCTTGGAACACACTTCTTGCTTCATTTACATTCATACATCGTCTCATACATACTCTTCTGTTATTGTGACTCTTCACATGACCCGATTCAAGTATTTGATTTGCTTGATCGTGCCATGTCTTTCTCGGGCGTCCTCGACTTCTTCTTCCATTCACTTTCGCATCATATATTCTTTTCACACTCCTTTCTTCGTTCATTCGCTCTACATGCCCAAACAATCTAAGCGTCCCTTTCTTGATCCTATCCATTATGCTCATATCAGCCTTGCATTCTTTCTGGATATCCACATTTGTAATACGGTCATACATGGTTTTACCGCACATCCGTCTCAAAGATCTCATTTCCACAGCATTCAGTCTACTTTCATCCTTCCTCTGCCAGTTCCATGCCTCACTGCCATACATCAGGGTTGGTATAAGCACCCCAATGTGGACTGCTAGCTTCGCTTCTTTGGACAATTTCTTTACTATATTGCACGCTGTTTTCGTACTCTCTCTTTCAAACACCATCACTTTGGACTTACTTACATTCATTATCAACTCATTTTGCATACATACTTGGTTCATCCTAGACACGAGAAACTGTAGATCTTCCATATTGTCAGCAATCAGGACCGCATCGTCCGCATACGATAGGCAACATACTTTCGCATTGTTCATTTTCGCGCCCAAGCCCACACCTTTCAATTCTTGCATACAATTATCCATGTACGAATTGAACAACCACGGTGAGATTACACAGCCTTGTTCTACACCTTTTGTGATGATAAACCACTTCTTAAAATCACCGTTCACTCTAACACATGCAACGCTGCCCTCGTACAAGGACGCGATTGCTTGTTTAAGATTTGTGTTAACTCCATACATGGATAATACCTTCCAAAAATTGTTCCTATCAACTCGATCATACGCCTTTTGCAAATCGACAAAAGAACAGAAAAGTTCCTAGAACTAAACATTGATAAATGTAAAATTATGTCATATTATTAAACTCACAAACCGATCCTCGTCAATTATAAGTTAAATAGTGTCTTCTTCTCTACAGTCAGATCTATTAAAAGATTTTGGTGTCATAATCTTTCTTTTCGTGGCCACATCAATGATGTAGCTGGTAAATCACTACAACTTCTTACTACAAATCTATACAAGTTAGTTATTTTTATGTATAACTAGTTGTTTGTTACCCATGAAAAATTGCAGAGTCTAAATGACTCGTAAAGAAAACATTTTAGTTGCTTTAATCCACCCATCTCACCCATTTGTCTGCTGATTTACACTAAATATTAAACTTTCATAATTTCAACTAACATCAGTTTTTAAATAAAAATAGTTCACACTCGTACGTACGTACTGACAAAGGACATTATTATTTCGGGTAACAATAGAATTCCGACACCAAATATTAAGGCAATGGATTTATTTTGTTCTGTTCGACTCTTTATCGGAACGCTGGCATTAATGAACTCATTTTGATAACAAAATGATGGAAATTTTGTTGCCAAAAGTTGTATCTGTTTTATCTATTGCTAACCCATTGAAAACGACTAAATAAACCTTCAGTATTTCGGTTCTATCAATAAAATTAAGCTTTTAATGAAAATTATTTTAAAACTTAGGTTGTTGTTTTTCAACCTCCGTCAAATTTAATCAACGATTAGCGACTATTTTTTTTCACACAAATGTTCATCCCAAAAGCAGTCATCTTTAATTTAGTTTCTAGGCCCGTTTCAGCGTTTGATCAAACTCGCTGTCAAGCGGTTACGTATGTATGACAACCGATGACAATAAAACAATGTTAAAATCTATTATGGCTCTAATTGTCGATTTAATCGTCAGTAAAATATGATAGAGCTTTAAACTTCCCAAGCTTAGTAAGGTTTATCAATATGCACCCACAATAGTTAAATGTGATGGACTTTAAGCAGCTCTTTGCACGAAACATTTTGATTGATTTGTACAAAAACGACAAAACACAATACAATTCAACACAAACTCTATTTAATATACGAACCAAAAATAAAGCACTACTCCAAACTCCTTTTGCGAATACTGCTTTTGGACAAAGACACTTTAATTACATAGCCTGCAAATTATACAATCTACTACCAGCTACGACTAGACAAATAAAAACTATGACCAAATTTAAACATGAAATAAAACATTGGATTTATAAAATAGGTCGCTCTAATATTGCAGACTACTGTAAAACACCTGTGCATACTTCAATTTTCAATCTATCTTTATCTCTAGGCTTATACAATCCTTTTTTTCATTTTCTGTATTAACCTTTACCTAGATCATAAAACACCCAAAAAAATTTAAATGTACCTCATGCACAACCTCCATACTTCCAAACAATATTTTTAAATGTTACCTCCACGTAATTTCATAATCTTTCTCTTCTTTTCCCTTTTATTTATTTTTCCTTTTGATTACTTTTTTTTTATTATTGTGCACAACCTAAACAATATCTATAAAATGCAACCTCCATGTAATAACTATGTTCTTATTTTCATTAAATTTCATCTTTAATTTCTTTTCTTCTTTCTCCTTTTAATTTATTTTTTATTTTATCTGTATTGATATTTAAATTTAATATTATTATATAATTTATGTACACTACGTCTGTCTCGACACAGAAATATCCGTGTGAGAAAGACATTTTTTTTATTTTTATTATTGTACAACAGATATAAACCCAATAACAGTACAATGGAACAACAAGTAAGCAATTTCAAATTATAAAATTTTTAAATTAATAAGTTTTTTAAACTTTTGTAAATTATCTGAAAATATATCAAAATATATAGATGATGTATTTAACAGAATTATACCTCTTGTCATGCTATGCTGAGCCAAAACATCTGTCCGACCATAGGGTATTTTGAACATTGCATGATTTCTGCTGCGACAGTATTTTTCTGGTACGAATAAGCAGTAGCATGCCAAGAGGTATGGACAGTCGATTAAGTGAGTTATAATTTTAAAGCCTATTGTCATGAGACCAGCATTGCGCCTAGTCTCTAAGCTTTGATAATGTGTCTCCTCGAGTAGTTCCATGTGATGCATAAACATAGGGTATATTCCGTGCGAACGCATGTACACATACCTGAGGAATTTTTTTTGAATCTGTTCCAACATATTTATGTATTTGGTTTGATGTGGAGCCCAGACAGTGCTAGCGTACTCCAACTTGCTTCTGATCACTCCATTGAAGAGGGCAGTCATCGCATTTGTGTTATTAAACTCTTTGCACCTTCTGATAACAAAACCAAGAAGTTTATAACAATTTGAAGTAAGCTGCACTATATGACTCGAAAACGTTAGCCTGGGATCAAAAACAACCCCGAGATCTTTGATGGTAAATACGCGGGTTAAAATTTCACTATTCATAATATATTTGAAAAAAAAAGGATTTTCAGATAGGATTTTTTATGTCGTAATGACGCATTTTTTATATTAAAATTTAAATTATTGTTTCTCGACCAGTTCGAAATTGCATCTAGGTCGGCTTGTAGTTTGTCAAAATCTTCATCCGATTCAATCTCCTTTAAAAGTTTGAGATCGTCCGCAAACAATAAGCACGAGCTGTGACGTATGCAATCCTGGATGTCGTCTATCAAGATAAGAAACAGTAGGGGACCGAGATTTGAGCCTTGTGGAATACCTGACAGAGCTGCGAAGTTATCGGACTCGTACCCATTTATTGATACGTACTGGCTTCTATCTTTTAGATATGAGGAAAAAAATGTCAGTAATGATTGGTTGAATCCTATTTTGTACATTTTTCTCAGCAAGATATCATGGATTGATTAGACATAGACCAAACCCATGTATTTTTTTTTATATTTTAGCAAGAATCAATAAATAAATTTTTAAAAAATTGAAAAATAAAAACATATTGTTTTAGCTTCACTCAAGGCTTTTTTCAAAAAATTTAAACCTAGTTACCACTAAATATAAATTTGGTTAACACGGTTAAAAAAATAAGCAACTTCTCCTGGCGGCGAAGTCGATTAAAACTTGCCCTTTACAAAATATCGTCAAGCAAAAAAATAAGTAGAAATAATCTACTTGACTTTTCCTTAAATATTAATATAATGGCTGGCTTCATAAATACTTCATAGACATATTGATTGAATGTGTACTTTTTATAAAGGAACATTCTCAGTGAGAAATAATCCACCTGGTTTCATCATTCGACGTTTGTTCCTCGAAATCATTAAAAACACCCATGACTCGTTTATAATATTTACCTTATTTAATTTAATATTCTAGTGTAAGTTTATCTATTCACCAAATCCAAGGGTTCTCATAAAATATATTTGATTAATTATAAAATAAATTATAAAATAGGGGGTGATTTATTGTCATCTATAAGGTCCATCAAAGACCTAAGAGTAGTATTTGATCCTAAACTTACGTTTTCAGACCATATAATACAGTTGTCTACATCGTGATATAGACTGTCAAGGTTTTTTATAAGGTCTAGCAAACAATTGACCAAACCTGCAGCGATGACTTCTATGCATTATAAGGTCCAAACTAGAGTACGCCTCTGCTGTATGGGCCCCGTACTAAAATAAATATATAGAATTATTGGATTAGATTAAAAACAAGTTTCTCAGATATTTGGATATGAGAATCCACGGCGAGTACCCTGAATGTATCCATCAAAAAGATTTGCTCTCTAAGACGCATTACCAAAGTCTCCAGTGGAGAAGTAGTGGGAGCCCTTACAGTAACAGCGTACAAAATATTACATCATTTGATAGACAATCCATACCTCCTGGAATGCTTTAAGTTGTTTGTGCAAAACAACTACTGCCAGGGCGTCACCACGATCTGCAGTGTATTCCACATGCCAGAACAGACGTGTTGGCTCAGCACAGCATGACACGGGGTATGGTACTACTAAATGACATGTCTCTTGATATCTTCAACATAAACCTTAAAGATTTCAAGAGACATGTTAACAAAATTTCTTGTTACATTTGTTTTTTTTTATGTTACTGTTCATGTGTATTGCAAATAGACGCAGTCTGCAATACACACACAAAAAAAGAAAACAAAAAAAATGTCGTGAAACCGGCCATGTCTAAAGGTTGGTTATATATTCTATTCGGTAAAAACCTGTAAAATCGGACTGTAGGCCAATTAGCCCCTGTATATTCAAGAGTTTACTTTGCTTTAACTTAATGTGACTCATTAATACTAGGTTATGGCTTAGATGAATTAAATAATGTAAATAAGTTACTGAGACAACGCGCGTGACTGCACTAAACTAAGCCACCGTGGCGTACCTGAGACTTACTGCGTTTAGTCTCGCACAAACATTCGTTTGACAAACAAGCTGTCACCAGCTGCCACAAACGCATCGCTGTAAGCTCTTTTCTGAGATAAAATGTCTTCCTGTGCTTTTGACAAGTGTAAAAAAAAATCATTCGGAAACAAAAAACGATTCAAAAAAAAAGTCTCATGGAGCCTTTCATTAATTCCAAAAGTAAAAATCATTCAAACAAATCTTTATTATTTCAATTAATACAATTATTCACAAACCAAATGGTATAAGTGAGATAACGAATGCAGAAATACAAGAGTGTGTGGAAGACAACCTAGCGACAGTACACGAGTACGTCGCATGGTACTTCGCTCGTAAGTTCGTTAGGGAAGAGAGGGCTTGTAATGCAGAGAATGTAACGCGGGACGTTCATATAGCTATCTCATTCATACACACATATTCTGCTTGGTATGCCTATCCTTTTCATGCGTTATGAGATATCAGAGCTTGCCAAATTTATCGTTCAATTTTTATGTAGATGACGTGTCTTGTATTTTATGTCTATGGGTTATGGAGTATTTTTTATAAACCTATTTCTATGGGCACCAGTCATATTGACTGATAAACACAAATACCCTTTATAAATGTTCTATTCAACTGAAACTAATCTCCACGTTTTCACACACTTTGTTTATAACAACTTTTCTATTCAATATTATGTCTACCGGTTTCGGAAGTACCCTTCCATCATCAGGAAAATATTAAATTAACCTTTATCCGCCCTGGTGAGCACTAAATTTTCTTCATCTAAAATTCTAGATGAATAAATTCAGAATTTTAGATTTAAAGAAAATTTAGTGCTCACCAGGGCGGATAAAGGTTAATTTAATATTGTCCTGATGATGGAAGGGTACTTCCGAAACCGGTAGACATGATATTGAATAAAAAAGTGGTTATAAACAAAGTGTATGTGTTCTATTTATAAATATGGCAAGCCACAAAGTAAATGCTTTTTACGAATATGAATATAAATTTATTTACTTGCACTGATGGAGCCGAATGGTCAACTTCACCAGACTTCCACCCTCGAAGAGACCTTTTTTTTGCTCCATAAATCATAATGCGCCGAATGTGTTACGCAACGAACTATTATTTGTAATTTGGGTTTTAAACAAAAATATGCTTCACACCGATGACATTCTTTTTTCATCGCTTCACACGAATTGTCATTCTATGATTATTTTGGTTTAGAAGTAATAAAACGGCCTGCATGGTCGAGTGGGATGACACTGAACTACGAATCCAGAGGTCACTGGTTCAAACCCGACGTGCGCACATACATTTAATTTAATTTAAATGAGTTATTATAGCACATTTATTTAATATAACATATTAAAAAGTATATTTGTGGCACGTTCCAGGGTGGTAGATACTCCAAGTATCGGCCTGGTGAAAGACCACCATTTAGAATTGAAACGTTGCTCGAAATGGCTTTAGTTGTGTTTGGTGACCAGATCTGAATTGCTGGATACTTTCCAACTTTCCTCTTCCCCATCTCCTTCCCCTCCCCAGTAACTTCAGTCTCACAACATACCCCTATTGGGGATGCCATAGTCTTACTGTCTAGATGGTTGGGAGCAGTTGAGACTCTTGTGGGGTATTTAAGTAAAAATTAAATAAATAAAAATCACAAATGGGACAAATTAAAAAGCGTTGTATAACAACATATCCGTCAATTTGACGAATGTTTATAGAGATAGGTACATAGAGACTAGATTTTTAAAAATAAGAGGTTTCAGAAAATAAAAAATACAGTAAAAATATATTTACACTGTTTAATTATAAAGAGTCGTAAAAAACAAACGAAAATACTGTTTGCTTCATAAAATTTGCACAGGAAATCGGAAATCCGTCAATTTGACGGGTGCCGTAAACACCAGAATTTTCAGTGTACGAGAAGTTCTAATTTACTGCGAGTCAGCATGTGAATTTTTAAACTAGACTTATGTGAACATAAGTCGTTACAATCAAAACAAGTAAATGATTTTTCTCCGCTGTGAGTAAGGATGTGCATAATTATATGATTTTTTTGAGAACTTGGTCATTACAACAAGGCACGAGAGTGGTTATCGTTAACTGTGATTCAGCATGTGACTCTTTAAATTAGACTTTTGCGTAAACGAGTAGTTACAATCGGAACACGAGAATGGTTTTAATCCACTGTGAGTAAGCATGTGCCTATTTAAATGAGATTTTTGAAAACAGGAGAAATTTCAAATGGAACAAGATAATGGTGTTAATCCACTGTGAGTCAGCGTGTGGGTTTTCAAACTAGACCTCTGCAAACATTAAAAGTAACAATTGGAACACAAGAATGGTTTTTCTCCGTCGTGAGTAAGCATGTGCCTCTTCAAACCAGACTTTTGGGTACACGAGTAGTTACAATCGGAACACGAGAATGGTTTTAATCCAGAGTATTTAATTTGAGTAAGCATGTGTCTATTCAAATGAGATTTTTGAGAATAAGAGAAGTTGCAAATGGAACAGGAGAATGGTTTCAACCCACTGTGAGTCAGCATGTGTTTTTTTAAGCTAGACTTATGCGAACATGAGAAGTAACAATTGGAACACGAGAATATATTTTCTCTACCGTGAGTAAGCGTGTGCCTATTCAAACTAGACTTTTGGGTACACGAGAAGTTACAATTGGAACACGAGAATGGCTTTAATCCACTGTGAGTCAGCATGTGTCCCTTTAAATAAGACTTTTGGGTACACGAGTAGTCACAATTGGAACACGAGAGAGGTTTTAATCCACTGTGAGTCAGCATGTGAGTTTTTATCTGTGACTCATGCGAACATGAATACTTGCAATTAAAACACGAAAATAGTTTTCCATCACTATGAGTAGGCTTCTGACTATTTGAATGAGACTTTTGGTTTGGTCCCGAACAAGAAAATGGTTTTAATGAAGAGTGGGTCATTGTGTGGTTTTTTAAATTTGCCTTTAGCGAACATGTGAAACTACATTCGGAACAAAGGAACGGTTCTTTTCCAGAGTGCATCAGTAAGTGCCTGTTTAATCTCGACTGGTTATCACACGAAAAGCTGCAACTGGGACATGCGAGAGCTTTGAGATTTTTCTTAAGCTTTGGCTTAGCGGCAACTTTCCGTTCTGTTAAAAAAGATTCCCTCAATAATGTTTCATCTTTCGTAGCTTGTTCTGCGGAAAAAAAGTCAAAGCAATCAATGAAAATGCGAAAGTTTCTATTTTTTTTTTGACAATTGTTACCAGATACACAATTGAATGCAAACACATACAAATATACGGATTATAAACTTATTAATGTGTTTTGTCTTTCACATCTCACTTCACTTGCACAAAATATATCGAGCTTATAGTGATAAGACATTATTACCTGTCATCCATCTGCTAACTACGCGAAAGCTTTGAACCACAGGGCATGTCTATCTCTTTCTCATATATCACATACAGTACTCCAGTATTCCAGTTTGGATATTTAATATCCGTCAGAAATTTAAACTATAAGGACATTGTCAGCATTTTTCGTATGTTTTAATCTGTCCAAAACAGTTAACAGCTCTATTGCACAAAAGTAATCCTCCGTACCTGTCATCCGCTCGACACCCTCGGAGTACTCCGGGCATTCTTTCTTAATATCCGGGAGGTCTATATCTATTTCGGAGTACATTTCCTCGCCGTCTGCTCGACGAGTTCCTGATTTCGTCTTGGTGGTCACACTGCAACAGATGTTAGAAAGATCAATGGCAACACTGTTAGAGCCTCCAAGTCAAATAGATACTACTCGGGGATTGGACTCAGCTCACTATGAGAATCCTAGAACAATTCCAAGAATAACTACACGTCAACGATTTCGAGGCAACTTGCCTGAACTATGCGGCAGTTGTCAGAAATGTGATTTATTTGGGTAGCTAAAATTACTGATGAATTCCACACAGTGTGTACATACAGCAGCACTGTTTGTGATCACAATAAATTTAAGCTGATCTTGAGCACAATGAACGCGGCGAATCACGAGCTCTGGGAAGCTGTCAGTTGTAGCAATGGTGCCACTAGAGATGACCATATTCCTGTTCGGGTTACTTTTCCCCGGTGACTTTACGGTCACTGGAACCGTTGATATGATTTATCTGGGGGCAGCGCCGAATACCATTTGTTCAAACTGTAGATCAAATATAAACATGCCATTATAATTTTTTTTTAAATACTCTTTTGTTAAGAAGGAAAAAAAATATTTCATTCGACCTTACCGCCTTTTGTCATTCGTGTCGAATTTCATTAACCTTTTGTCTTTCTTGTGAAATTGCTTTCACCTTCGTCCACTTTTGTCATTCTTGTCAAATTTTATTCCTTTTACGGGCCAATGCAAGGGGCCGAGATTGAGAAGCACTTTTCTCTGGTGCCATCGCACGGATCGGTCTCAGAGTTTGGACTTGAGCTACATTAATGATAATACTTGGAATAAAGTAAAATTAAAGGCCACTGAAGACATAAACACACTTTGGACTAAATAGTGATAAAACATTTGTAGTTCCATTTGCAATACATACAAACGATACCCCCAAAAATTTTGACATAATCATACATAGTTATACAACGATAATTTTACAACTCACAATAAAAATGATTACTTTTTAAATTGCACAATACTAAAAACCAGAAATAAAATTAAATATCTGGGAATAACTATCGAATAACTATGGAATAAAAATCTGAAATTGAAGGGCCAAATATACGAAGTTGTTAAAAAAATTAGAAAACTAATATATATATATATATATATATATATATATGTATATATTTTAAAGAATCATATTTTTTTTGTTGATAAATAGCCTATATTTAATATATTATGCCTTGGTGCAATCTACTTTACAATATGGTATCAAAATTATAATAAAAAACCTTCAGACTACCCAACTGATTGCCTATTTGAAGAATTTCAAGCGCCTTCATTTAAGAACCAATACATCAAAAATTCAATGGTTCAAATCATTAAAGAAAAAGACAAATACCATTTCTTAACTGAAAACCGAACTCGACTTAAATATATGTTTCATGCCCAAAACTAAAAAGTTCATTTGCTCAACTTCATTATACTTACCGAGGACGATCATTTTTTCAATCGACTACCAGAAGAAATCAGAAGCATTAATGATAAAAGCCAACTATTTGACTCTATTAAGAAATATTATAAAAACATTCTCCACAGTAAAGTCTCAAATTGAATTGAATGAATGACTCTTTATACCCCATTTACTAACAACATGCACCATAGCGCATTGTTTTATCAATAACAATTAATGTACACTCGTCTTCCGTACACAAGCTTTTGCTTCTAATGGAAGAGTACTATATTATATTTGAAAAAAAATAATTGAAAAGTGTATCACTATTTGATTGTAACATGTGAAATAAATAAATAAGAAAATAAAAAAAATTAAATTAATAGTTTACACGGGATACAATAAGAAATTTAAAAGAGAACTCAATGAAAAGGTTAATCACTTTGCGGGCCAAAGGGAGGGCTCGGAATAACAATCACTTTTCTCTAGCGAATGGCACCGATCGATCTGAAAATTTGGTTTTAAACTTGATTTGATAGTCTGATCGGGATTCAACAAAAGCATTTTGAAAATATTACATTCGTCATTTTGTTCCCTTTACGAGCAAATAATAATTATGTTGAAAGTTTTATTCCAGAAGGTATGCAGCAGTAGTGTGATGCAATACATTCAATCATTGATAATGATACACGAAATAAATAAAAACTTGTGATACACACAATTATGTAGAAAACAAAAAAAAAAAAACATATATTTATAAG
>JAGWCC010001047.1:0-69666 GCA_022651775.1 Drusus annulatus | reverse complement strand
TTGGAGTAAGACTGAGAACTGGAGCCAATGGTGAAGTGAAATGTAACTATTGAGAGCCGTAGTAACAGAGTACCCCAAACTTGTATTTTACGTCAAGGGAGTATATATTTAGCAAGATCTTTCATATTATAACATTTTAGAGATCTACCCTTTGGTCCAATCTCTTTCTTTCAGATTATTACACAGGAAAACCGAAACTCATCTTCTTAAATAATTAGTTAAAAATTAGGTGTCCACAGATAACCATCTAACGAATCGTATAGTTCAGACCGGGTTATATAATATGTAAAAATATACAAACGAAATTAATTTTCAATTTACACCATTAGGAAATTACACGAGGAAAGAGGTTGATGTTGAAACTAAAATTTGAAGACGGAGATCTTCCATTAGCAAAAAAAATAAATTTGAAACTGTTTTATATTAAAAAAGTTAACCTGAAACTATTTTAAAAAAACTACCTGCCGGAAAATATTGGTTTTACAATGATATAGAATATAACTAGAAGAAGAATCAAACCCATGAAACCTCGACGGGAACTCGATGCATTTATCAACTCGGCCACTAACCGGTCATGCCGGTAGCTAACTTTATTATATCGTCGCCAGAAAGGCAAAAGGTCTGAAGTGCCGTTTTGGGATGTTTACACCAGAGCACTTGAAAGTTTTTGTTTGTTTTACAATAAAATTTATAGGTCTTGTGTACCTTATTGGATTTTGAAAGAAAAAGTTAACTCAGGTAACTCAATGCCCTTACTGAGTTACCTAAAGCGACAAAAAGCTTGAAAAGTCCCAAACTTGTCGCTCGAGTCAAGCCTTCTCCCAAATAGAAAATATATTTTAGATGACTGAAGGGCCACCAGTCTTCAGATTCAAACGAGAGTCAGAGCATTCGATGCAGAACACAACTGCATATTTAACCCATTTTTGACCAAAGTATCGCTTAAGCGCTTTTGCTTTTCCAGCGACGATATATTATTTTCGTATGATTTTCCATTACTTTGACAATGTTTGTTATATCCACCCCTTTATAAACGTTCTTACCACCCTAGAGCAGTTTATTTTTTTGTGGTTTTTGTTGAAATCAATTATCTTTTGCAATTCACCTATTTTAGGGTTGGTAACATTACTTTTGATGACATTATTTCAGATGTACCCGATCTCTACAGTTAAACACTCGTATAAACCAAGCTTAATATTCTAGAGAGGACGCATTTCAATTGCACAACTTGGGTGGCGGCATGTCAAATCTTAGCCCGCACTGATTACTTGTGAATTTTGCTTTAATGAAGAAGTTCAGTCATAGTCATATGCGATTTTAATGAGTACTTCTTAAAAGAACTAATATGCAAATAAAGTGATAATTTGAAAAACCAATTTACATACGCTGTGCGCTACATCAAAGGTGGAACTTTTTTGCTCTAAAATTATCTGAAATGACTTTTGTTCTTTAGTGACCAGATTCAAATAGTTAAGTACTTTTCCATCACTACGTCCTTCCCCTCCCCGTATCCTTAAGTATTTCTTAAATGTGGATACCATGTCTCACTTGCTGCTTGTATTTTCTAGTTGTGTATCAAATATTAGTTACTATAATATATTTTCGTAGAAAGCAATCACTTTGTGGTTTAACATATATAATGAAAAATAATTAATAACAACTTTGTACAAGACCACAGATTTTATTTTATTATATATTTACTATATTTCCCGTAAACTCATAAAATTTCTCATTATTCTTTTATCACATTCTCAGTTGACGTTTTGCGTCTTTCATTTCAAATTGTCTGTATTTTTCTCTCTATTCCCTTTTTTATAATTTAAATGTTATTCTTTTGTTTTCTCATTGTTTTGCTATTTTATTTTATATTTTGTTCTCCCTCTGTATGTATATATAACCACACACTTTGTGTTTTTTTGTTTAGTTTAATTTTGTACCCTGATGATGACCGACCGGTTTATGCTAAGCGAAACCGGTCGGTCATTAAAATTAAAATTTAATCTGTGGTCTTATGCGAAGTTATTATTTCATTTTCATTATATTTTATATTTTCATATTTCCCAAGAACATCCATATTTAAGAAACATATACAATATTTTAGAGGGTACCAATATTTTATTGATATAATACCTTTTTTTACTTTATGAAAACGAGAAAAACATCCGTTCAAAATATAGAGAAAAATCTTTTCCAGTAAACGATATTTTTAAATGGAGTGTCTGTCCAGGTAGAAAATACTTCAAACGTGTTTATTTCATTTGGAAGATATGTATCTTTTATTTGTATTGCATCCACGGCGTAGACGTTCCAGGTACAAAGTTAGCCATCTTGAAATATATTTTGGCGGCAGATAAGAAAATGACGCCAGGAGAACTATTGCTACCAAACTTGCTTATTCTTCACAGATTTTAGAAAGATTGTGGAGAGCTGAAAAACTAATTAAATATTTATTATTAAATCATCTACGCTCACTTTGTTGCAGTTACAAAAAATAATTAAATAGTTTATAAATGTTTTTTCAGTTATTTGTCGTGGTTAGGACTGCCATGAGGAGAAAAGTCTTTTTTTTTTAATACATTTCAAATATATTTTGAGGACGAATACTAGCGGTAAACTAGCTATCTAGCTCTTTGTTTTTCTTATTTTATTTTGGTCAATACTTGATGTTTTCCATTTGATTTCTGATATCACCGTGTAAGTGAGAATAGATGTTTCATTTTTCATCTTCAAAATAAACGGAACAATAATTCGATGGTTTGGGGTTGTTTTTAATTTGATACACATGTTTCCCTTCTTGAACGGACGGTGGCGCCAAAACGGTTCATTTTCATTGTCTACTATATATATATCTCTGATTTTTTTTCATTTAGAAATATTTATAACACCTTTGCTTATGTGACCTTTACTCATCTTGATCACTTTGTTTTATAATTTCCTATCCTTAGATTCAACTTAGAGGATTCTAGAATTTAGACGGTTTGCCTAATGTATCCGGCTTTATATCAGAAAGTTTAAAAGACATAGTGCAAATAGATACATATTAAGAGAGATTTTTTGATCATTTAATATGGGCGCTCCTAGTTGCTTAATCACATTTAAAGCGCAATTATGGATTCTTACTTAAAAGTTGCACTAAAAAACGCTGTGACAAAATTGATTATCACACAAAAAGACGTGCTAGATAGATACCTAGCGTACTAAGTAGATATTTGCGAGATAGAAAGATTGATGAGTGAATTAGAAGCAAAGCAAAAGCTATTGATAATACTGTCAAAATCTCCCAACTCAAGTGTGACCATGCAGTACGTTAGTACGTTAATATTTATATTTGGAGTTAGGTACGTAACCGTTAGAATTTCAATATCATCGGATGACAAATTTGATTGAGAAAGAGAAACAGAGGTCGCCCGCAGAGATTTATGATCTGAAAAGAACTGCTGGCTTTAGGTGGATGATATCCGCCAGGAATCAACAGAGCTGTAGACAATTTGAGGGACGTTAGAAGGCTTATAAAGAATACGAAGAATTTTAAGCTTTACACCTATCATAAGAAGCGTTCATCAAACAAAATCATATTTAGTTAATTTATGATGTCGCGTTCAAAAGAACCAAATGGACTTTGAACGTCAGACAAAATTTAGATTCTTGCGTCAAGTCTGCTTAGCCTTGTAGGGAAGGGGCTTTGGGGTTTGTATTATTTTTAATACCGCTTCACCCTAAATCCCAGAGTTAGCTAGTCCACCCTATTTCTTGCACGCATTGATGTTTAGGGAATGCCCGTGTCCGATTATACCAGAGTCGGATCGACCCGGGCGTTGTGAAACCGTTTACTTTATTTCTGAGTGAAAAATCGAATCAGAAAAACATCGCTATTTTGTTTGTTTATTAGCTTTATCAAACCACATTAGTTTTATCATAAAGCCACAATAATATTAAGAAGGCAGGTTTTTACATGAAATAAAGCGAATATAAACAATAAAGGGGAATTTTATTATAATAGAAACTTCCGAAAGAACAAAACCAGAAAAACCTAAGCAGTTACCAATTCGATTTTCATCGTATTTCATAAGGATTATTCGTAAAAATCTTAAGAAAAAAAAAGTATTTTTTTCATTAATTAAAACAGGCATGATTTATTGAATTTGAATCAGATTTCCAGGTATTTTGCGAATACTAACATTCGATATAACTGACGATCGTAACTTCGGTAAGTAAAAACTAAAGCTAGGTTCACACTACATTTTTCGTTAAGTAAAAACATTACTCTGTCATTAATTCATATTTGTATTGTAAGTAAAATCTTCCAGAGTTTTTGCAGTATTAGCGTCAAACAAGATGTATATGACATTTATGTATTGTAAATATATTGTCTTTGAATTTTGTTTGGTGTTAGGAGCATTGGCATGCCCAGTGCCCGATGCCCGGTGCCCTGTGCCTGGCAAGGCCCTGCTTTGTACTGTTCGGGATGTTTGGAAAGTTTGGTAGTTGTGTAGATTTGTTGGTCTGGCAGTAAGAAATAAGGAGAAGGAGCTCCCTTCGTCGTCTCGAATAAAGGAAAAGAGAAGTAAAATAATGAATGGAAATGTGACAAGTTGAAATGTTTTGCGGTGGGGGAAGTCCGGCCTGGCCCGCCGCCAGAAACGTCAAAACTTCCCGCCAAATGCGGCCGTGGGACAAAGACGCCATTAAATACCTTGATTTGCATACTCACATAACTACACACACAAGCACTGCTCACTTATTTTTGCGTATTAAATACAACAACAGTTTATAACAATATTGCCATGAACGTGCAAAGTACTCGTACATACGTGCTTTCTAAGCTTTTGCCAACTTTTAAGTTTCCGCTTACAGTTAATGAATACATGTATATATTCGAAGCAGTAGGGGAATTTACTTACCTCGGAACACTCGTTATAATTGGAACGCCATATCCCAGGAAGTCAACAGAAGAGCGCCCTGGCTAACAGGTGTTACTACGGCCTCCTTTAGAATCTTATCTCGAGAAAGATTATCTCTATAAAACATTCATCAAGAAGTGCCGGGCCCTTGCGAAGAAAACTAATAAAACACTGCATATTGAGAACTGGGAAGAATTTGGAGACATTGAAGAAAATGATTTCGTCGTCAAGATTTTTCAAGAGTACAGAATAATGTAGATAGGGATAAAAAGTAAGGTTTTATAATCCCAAAAACTAATGGATAACGCCCATTAGTCTTCAACTTTTCAAGGCAATAATTAAAACGATTTGAGTGCTATAATTTCAGGAATGCATGTGGTTTCACTGGTTTATTGATAAAGGGTAGAAAAATAAATATGTTATATTTAGATAGAACTTGCATTTACTAATACTAAAGAAAACCATGTTCAAGTAACAAAAAAATACAAAGCACATGCTTCAGCCTTGTCTAATATTACAAAAACTTCTTAGAGCTGTATTTCCTTTATAATGTATGAATTAAGTACGCCATTTAAACTACTTAAAACGTCTTCATTCTTTTGTCCCCTCTATAAAAGATCCCTTGAAACACCTTAGAACTTAGACAGTTATGTAACATAGAATTTAAGTAACAATATAAGGTTCATATAACACTCATATCCTTATGCTTTTTGTATGCCCACTCCCCCTCGCTTTTGTTGGGCTTAATTCTTGCCTTTGAATAAGTCCGGAAATGTTTTTATAAGTGCAAAAGAAGTCGCTGTTCTGCGGTAAGGAGCGCCTTCAATGGCCTTCCGGTGACTGAATAGTACTGGGCTTATTCGCTACACACACACTCCTACTCGCCTCGGCTCACCCACACCTGCACCGGCCACCTACCGCCTACCACCTACCACCTACCACCTACCACAAAGCCACAAAGCCACCCACTCACTTGCCCCCGCCAATAGCTGGTGTTATTGACTCATTCAGAATTGAAACGTTAGGAAAAACTTACATACTTTCGCCAAAGTCTTCAAAGTGACGTAAGCTGCTACGTCACATATATTTTCCACAAACGACGGCGATGGAATTTCAAATGGCAACTGCATTAGAACTTATAGAAGGCGTTCAAAATCTTCCAGTAATGGTAGTTTGTATGTAATACTCCCCTCCCTTTGAAAAATGTTTTAAACTCATATAAATGCCCTGTGGGCAGTTAATTCATGATACTAATTAATAGTTTAACCGTTGGGTAATGTGAAGGTCAAACTCTAATTACTATTCAAGTGTATATAGATGTCACAATGTGTCTATGTTTACCTCTCTCAGTTGCGAAATAGCCCTAATAATTAATGAATGCATCGGCATAATTCAGAATACTCGTGTGAATGAGTTTCCCGCGGCAATGTCAAAAAATAAGTGTTCTTGGAAGTGTTACGAAACACTGTGTCAAGTCGCCTTTTCAAGTGGAAAATAACGTGCTTTGATAACACTCGAGCGTTGAACGTAGGCATCCATTACTCAACATGTAATAATATGCTACTCTTTCTGAAATGTACAAAAATATCACAATATCAGAAGCCACTTTACTACCGGCTTTGTATAGCCATTGTTGAATATTATTGGCTGTCAAACTTTTTCTATTTTAAATGTATTACAACATCCATCGATTGCTGGTATTCTACTTTAGTATTATGTATTTGAAATCAATCAAAGCGAGGCGGCATGCCTTCCACGTTCGCGCCGGGATCAAATATTCAAATGCAGTCAGATAAAGCGTCCCTCCATTACTTTAAGCAATCACTTATCAGCATCAAAGAATGTTGAGGTTTTCAGTAAATAGAGTCCCTCTCGCCTATCCTCGCCCCTCTCTCCCGCCCTCCTTCTACCCTCTGCTCTTCTGGTAGACTCTTATCGGAGCTCGTCCTTTTTACTAGATCAAAACATCGCAATTTCTTTGTCCCCTTAGGATTTTCGATTTATATGCTATCTGGTGAGCACGCTTCACTTCCCCGTGTCCGGCCGAGTGCTGTACGCAGGGCCTAGAGGGTCCCGGGACCACTTGAATTTATTTTGATTTACCCGATAATGGAGAAGGAAAATAATTTACAGCTGAGGCTTTTGGTGTCACGCATTATCGCACTCGTACGTTTTATATTGGATTTTTCTTGTGCTCGACTTCGATATTATTTATTTCGATCGTGTTTCAAAACACACTTAACCCACTTAAAACATGTTCGTCTGTCGTTTTTACTTTATACTACTCTCAATGCCTATGTATGTGTCATGCTGTTTTTTTCAATTAATCATACAACATTTCTTTTTGTATTCTATTCACGCCAGAGCTAGCTCTTATTTTGCAGCAGGAATAAGTCGAGATTTTTTACCGATTTCCTGTAACATTTGTTTAAGTCAGTATGTTATTTTATGTTTTATTGTAACTGCTTAGTAGGTATTTTATTACTTTTTTGTACCTTTTCATAGAAAAAAACATTGAGATAAGAACGGTAAATTCCTTCAGTAAGATTTTTTTTAAAACACATTCTGCCTATGCTATGTTTTTATTTCAAACTGAAACATTGTTCCTGTAATCTTTTCAAAATGAAATCTAAACACTTCCAAAAACATCTATAGGCTCCTAATTGAATATTTTCCGATATTACCTAAATTCAGCCATTTTGTGAATTGAACTGAAAGCAAACAGTCATAAATGAGATAGTGACAGCTAACGGAAACAATGGCGGTGGATCTAAGATAACCTTTGCGAAAATTCACGCCCCATTGATCTTTTAATTATGTCAAACCACAAATCCTTCTTGCAAAGGGTTCAGACAATGGGTCTGTTACTATAAAATAGCTTATAGCTTATCGAAGAGCTCCGCTGTACCGATTATTTGTTTAACGATTTCTATAAACAGGATGGTTCATTTTATGTTTACGGATTTTGCTACTATGATACATAAATGTTTTATTACGGTATTAAGTAATATATTTATCTTTCTCGTAGAAAAAGGTATTATATTAACTAGTGGTGGTAGTGGTACTAGTTGGACGAAGGTGTATAATTTATTTAAGTAAAAACTTTTAAATTATTTATGTTTGTTCATGCTCATTTATATGATAAATAAATCACTCAATGGTTCATTACATTTATTTGAGTACGTCAACATATTTAGGACTTTAAAAAAATGCATTTATATAAATAGGGCGACCATAAAAATAAGCTATTCAATGAGGCTTATAATGAATACGAAGTGTGTTATCAAAAAGATATTTCCTGTAACTTTTATGGTTATTAGGAATTGCAAATATGTATTTTTTTTTTTTTATGAATTCCGCACAAGAGTCTCAACTGCTCCCAACCGTCTAGAGCCAGTGAGACTATGGCATCCCCAAATTGGGTATGTTGTGAGGCTGAAGGTAGTGGGGAGGGGAAGGAGATCGGGAAGAGGAAGGTTGGGAAGTACCTGGCTATTCAGATCTGGTTACCAAACAAGGCTTAAGCCATTTCAAGCAACGTTTCGATTCTGAATGGTGGTCTTTCACCAGGGCGATACTTAGAGTATCTACCACTCTGGAACGTGCCGTAAATATACTTGTTATTATTTTTATATGAATTAAATGTGTTATGACACATATTAATTAAATAAAAGTTATTGGCGCACGCCGGGTTTGAACCCGCGACCTTTGGATTCGTAGTTGAGCGTCTTACCACTCGACCATGGAGGCCGTCAATATGTATATGAGTATAAATATATTAATATTACTCTCTATTTATTTCCACCTCATAAGAATCACTTTTTTATTAAAATTTGTAATTCAACATTTTTTTATACATATCATAGCCGGAAAGGTAAAAGGGCTGAAGCGCCATTTTGGGGAAATTTCTAACACTTTAAAGTTTTTTTTTTGTTTTGCAATAAAATTTATAAGTCTTCGATCTCTGGTTGGATTTAAAAAAAAGTTAACTCAGGTAATTCCATGCTCTTACCGAGTTACCTGAAGCTCAAAAAGTCCGAAACTTGTGTCGCTTGAGTCAAACCTTCTTCCAAACGATAAATATATTTTAGATGGCTGAAGGGCCACAAAAGTCTTCAGAATTAAACGAGAGTCAGATCATTGCATTCGATGCAGAAAAAAACTGATCAAAACTGCGTATTCAACTCATTTTTTACCAAAGTATCGCTTAAGCCGTTTTTTCTTTCAAGTGACGATATTTTTTAGCTTTAGTAATCGACTTCGCCAGAGATTTTGATGAAAATATTTGTAACAAGCCATGTGACATCTATTCTATTTTTTGAACAGACGGATATTTCATAAGCCGTTGATACGACCTAAATTTTTTTGACAAAAAAGCTGTGCAAATTTCATAAAGCTTTTTCGTTCGGGCGGTTTTTTGCTACGAAGTTCCGCTATACAGTTTTGATTATATTATATGAGTAGTTAGAAAATATTTATACTGGCTGGCACTTCTCTCGAGGCCGAGACAAGTCAAACAAGGTATTCCCACGCCACAATGCATCGCCACTATTGGGGTCGAATGTGTTTAATAGAGGGATTTTATTTTTCATTGAATCATTATTTACTTTAACATTACATTGTGCCATTTCGTTCAGTACTTCGACGGGGAAATAAAAAGATCTCGTCGAAGTTCTCCGGTTACTTGAGTATGGCCAACCATTAATATTGGTTAGGTTGTCTCCACCGTTCTCCACTGGTTAATTGTTCACATGCTTTGTGCTTTATCCAAACATTTATCTAAATCCCATTTGAAAGTTGTTACATCTTCGCGGAGTGAGGCTGCCGCCTGACAGGCAGCGGCAGGAAACAGCGGGAACCAGCTACAAGGGCTGCTGGGATTTGACCAATTAGGAGCGGCTGGCGGCGGGCGCAGGAACTATAATTATCGGAACCTTATGTTGTCCTATAGGTAGGAACTGCAATGGAAATTTATTCATAATTTGAATGGTGGTTGCTGTTGATTGAGGTACCAACACATATACTCGTATATATAAATGCCTAGATTACAAGGCATGCAAAGAAATCAGACTATAAAAATGGATAAAACCAATACACAAAACAGCTTACTTTATAAAAGTATGAAATGTTATAATGCGCTGCCGGAAACCATCAAAATTATGCTTATCAATAAATTTAAAATAGTCTGTAAGAACCATTTAAAATACCTTAATAACATCAAGTAGTATACAAGTTGATATTATTATTAAGTCAAAACGGATATGAATTATAATTATTCTAAGATAATGTAGAGACTACAGATAATTAATTTAAGATACTTTGTAAACTTTGATTTACAAGTAACTCATATAAAATAAATAAAACTAAAAAGATACTGACTTCTGATTGCCACCAACTTCGCGAAGGCATAATCTCTTACATGGTGGATTTTTATTTATGCACTCGAGTGCTTATTTTTAGTAATAATAAAGCTGGTAAATATGAAATTTCAAAATAATATTTATTATATTATGTAATGGTAAAATAAATTAAATGAAATCCAAACTCAAATTAATGAGATCGGACAAGATACATACGCACCTGCCGCTAGAGGTGGTATTAATGTGTAGGCATTTACTATCACTATTTTATACCTTAATATTTGACTCGATAAACTTGATATTTGTACGTAGGTAAGACTGTAGCAATGACCCGAAGTAATGCTCCACTGCGAAACGAGTCCCAGGCCCTAAGCGCAAACTGTTGTTTCAACCTATCCTTCACAATGGGTGTGGGTACCAAGTAGCAAGTACCTATACCTACCTACCTTCGTATAAGATCAATAAAGTTTTGATGGTGGAAATGGAACTCATGATAATGGCGCAATCAAATAAAATCCTATTCAGAGCTCCGTAATTCACTTTGCTCGAATGAAATCCCGGCTGGACCACAACAGTTTATATTGATGGACAGGCAGCACGGTCTCTTGTGAAAAAGGTGGAACAACCGTTAAATTATTGGTCGTATTTCAGGGGAGAGTGTTATGCTTTCGACGTGGTGGTCGCATTTTGCGGCATTGTCTTTCTAGGGCGAGGATCGTTTTGTGTCTTAGCGTGATATAATTCAACGGTCAGTGAATGTTTGAGAGGATTATTATTATCCCAGACGGCTTCCTGAATCCTGACATCCCAACACCAAATGTGCCGGACAGGTGGCAAGAGTCCGAAACACACCGTTTATAATAATGTAACATGCGATACCATTAATTACTGTCACGGGGAGGAAATCCACCCATTGTTCTCTCCACTGTCGGTTTATTCTTGGGAAATTACTCGCGGCACATTTCTTAGCAAACATCCATAAATTATCCACCAAAAAACGTCAAGAATGGAACAATGCAACAAGGGTGGCGACCGCTAAAACTGATTACCTACCGAGGAAGCGTGTGTCGGGATAGCCGAACAAGAAAACTCCAAAGTACGCGTACCGTGAACCTACAAGATACACTTTCCGGCCGTGCTTACCCACAGCCGAAGTCATAATAACTCTTACAGAAAATCTGAAAAAAGGCTCTACAAGAACTACATTGCGTAAAGCAAGCTGTTTGATACATTCATTTATCAGGCCCTCCTGCTATAGCCGAAATCATTGTAACTCTCTTTTATTTACTTTTTGTTATTTTTTAATTATTTATTTTGCTTGTTAGTTTGATTCCTTGTTTAAGACATCTTCGGGGCATTTAAACAAACAAAACTGAAACGAATATTGTTTTAAGTATTTAATTATGTACTAAACATTTCATCATAACTACTTCAGAAAAATGAGAAAAACTGTCATTTTTATTCCCTAACAAATATTTATAGTTAGTCAGTCAGAACTTTTTATTGGTGTCATTGGAAAATACATCGCTTCGAACATTTCATACGTGAAATTGATATTTAGGTAAAAATATTACTTATGGAAATAATAATCCTCTAATTGCCTTCAGTTATAACAAACCATGTCTAATATACCCAGGCCCTCCAAATCTTTCTCTTTTTCTTCTCTATTGTTTATAATTTTGTTTTTAAAAATGCAGAAAAAAAACAAAATTTTAAAAATTGCCATTTGTGTTTGTACATATAATATGTCTATGGTACACATCCCACTGTAGCTGGTGACTTTTTGTGATTGAGGGACAAGATCAATCGTTTTATTGAACTTCCACTGTCCACATCTTTTGATTTCCGGGGTACGTTTTTCTAATGTATTATTATCGCTGGAGAGGTAAAAGGGCTCAAGCGACACTTTGGTCAAAAATGTGTTAAATATGCAGTTTTGATTTGTTTTTTTTCTGCGTCGAATGCTCTGACTCTCGTTTGATTATGAAGACTTTTGTGGCTCTTCAGCCATCTAAAATATATTTACCATTTGGGAGAAGGCTTGACTCAACTGACACAATTTTGTGACTTTTTTTAGCTTTTTATCGCTTTAGCTAACTTAGTGAGAGCATTGAGTTATCCAAACTAACTTTTTTTTCTAAATCAAACCAGGTACCGAAGACTTATGAATTTTATTGTAAAACAAAAAAAAACTAGCTCTGGCGTACACTTCCCAAAATGGCGCTTCAGCCATTTTGCCTTTCCGGCGATGATATATTACTTTCAAAAAGAAAACTACTTTAAAATTAAAATATTTAAAATTAGGTAATTTAATCCTAATATTTTAAATAACTTTATTTCGTCGATTCTTGATTTGATATTGAAAATAAATATTGATTCATTACAACGATGTGACGTTACAATTACCTTTGATATAAACATTGTGTAAATTGTAGTAAACGATCACAATATTTGTAGCTTCAAAATTCCACTGAAATTTTTTAGGTGTGTCATTTTGAAAATTCACTTAACTGCCGGCAAAAAAAGTAATATGTCGCTATTTACCAACCAATCTAAATAAGAATCTCTACCCACAATAATTCATCTTTCAAGGAGTTACTTATACAAGAAAAGCACAGAAAAGATGACATTTCTATACCAGAGAATATTTTCTAAGGAGTACCATGGGAATAAGGGTGTTCCTGGAGTCCCTTCGTGGGTTATAGGGTCATCTGTATCCGTTACCACACGGACTGGTATAAAGTAAGAATGGTAAAAAATATACGTGAATCTTTTTGTGTGTTTGTTGAACTAGGCGAGATTCGAACCGCAGATTTGTGCGCTACGCGGAGTCTCTATGGACATTATTTCTAGAGCAATTTCCTGTGCGGTCAGGTCCCGAACTAAAGAACAGACTCGCTTCCAAATGAGGAAGCCGAACAAAAAGTGCTTCAGAAAAGTTTTATAATTTTTACGCATCTGACTGAGCCTGGTTAGTATCGGAATGATATATTCCGACTATATTTCAGCCTTAAGGCTAATATTTTACAGTTTATCCGAGGCGATCGTATACTTAAAGCCCGTTCACTGGGCACTTACTATGATTAATCCGCATCATGACACGTACCGTTATAAGTAAACGCATGCGGTATCCAATACACTCGGCTGTATATTAAGCCAAAATAAAATATTGTAAATTGTTCGTTGAAAGAATGAAACGTTCGTAGAATCTCATTCCCCATAAATTATGAATATTGCACGTCTACATGGGTAATCGTTCCGCGGAAAAATTATCATCCGTAAAACACTTTTTTCTTAATTTACGTCTGGCTAATTTTACGCGAGGGCCAATTTACACCTTACCCGGGTCATTAATAATATTCCAATGAGCCCATTAAGCTTTTACTGGAGCCCCGTACGCGTGAACTTTAAATTCCACCAGAATTGATAATAATATGAAAATTCTTACGGCCAAGAAGGTCGGCGGGTTGAGGGTGTCATGTGGGGTGGGGCGGCGGCGGGGGGAGTGGCGGGGATGAAGGGGGAAAGGGGAAGCATGTTTCCTTTTATACAAAAAAGTGTTCCTGCCTACCGCCAGTATCTGCGGTGAAGAATAAAAAAGCTCGAGTGGCTCTATCTCATCAGCGAGTTGAATGGAGCAAGTGGAGGCATCTTTTGTTCGAGCCGCGAGCCGACCTACTCGGAGAGCTGTCGGATCGCGCGGGAAATGCGATTCCATTTCAGAATAACATTCATAATCATGGCCCGGGAAATTCTGCAACTTTCATAATATTTCATTCGCATTTTTACAACTTCAATTCTATTCTTTTTACTCGCCCTTAATTCCTATTGCGATGACAATCTGGACTCAGTGTAATAAAACATACTGCTTATTAGTTTCACGTTAAACAAGCCCGCACCGTATGTTAAATAAAACGTTATACAGACAATACAACGTAATCATACCTTTTAATACTAGCTGAAGCTCTCCCACACTGTTTTAACTTATTATTATTACGGTTATCTCTAAATATTGGAAATAAATGAATGGCCTAATACTATAAAAAAATAATGTCTCAATGGAAAAGGGTCTTTCTGATTTCAATATCGACCGTTTTAAATGCATTAATAATCTTTCTTTTTAGGAATAAGGGTGCATACTTTTCAAGATCTTTGGTAATCTTAACTCCATACTGGAAAAAGTTGACATCGGTACCCACTAAAAAGAAAATACGTACGAATAAGAAATATATATAAGGATTTGAAAGAAACCTGATGTCGCCAATTTATATTAGATTTTTCGACTCGTAGGCCCCAGACAGGCCAATGAAATTATTAATATGTTCAAAAAAGAATTTTGATATTTGAAAATATTTGATCAATTTCAACCGAAGAAATATACACACAGACACGCCCACAACACTACATCTGTTTGTCTCTTCAGTAACTAGTTATTTGTTGTTGTGAATACCGTAGTAGAGTTGCAACTGTTTGCGACTGTCCGGAGCCAGTGGGACTAAGGCATCCTCAATAGGAACATGTTGAAGATGAGATTAAGGCTATGTGTAGAGAAAGGTTAGCAGTACTTGGCAATTGAGGCTTGGTCACTAAACACGGCTAAAGCCATTTCAAGCCACATTTCGATTCTAAACATTCTAGAACTCTGAAATATTGATTAGATAAACTGTACTTGCTAACGCCTTGATTCAAACCAGCGGCCTCTGGATTCCTAGTCGAGGATCTTAACCGCTCTACCGCGGAGAACTCGGCCGGCTCCCTAAATATTTTGAACATTTGTAGGCCTGAAGGAAACGAGAATCAAACGTAGTCATTTGACATAACTTGAAGAGAAATCAATTATTTCTGTTGGATTTGTAAATAACACAAAAATTATGAAAATATATTCCGAGGGGTTGGACAAATAATGCACCCCACAACAGATAATGTTTCTTCCCAGATTCATTTGAATATCGAAGTATAAAATATATTCCGGTTCTCTCCGCTTTCACCGCGAGCCGTCCATTGTGCTGCAGTCGAGAGGGCTGACTCAGCGCCCCCCACCCCTCCGCCCCTCCGCCCCGGCCCCCTCCGGGCCCCCTCCGGGCCCCCTCTGCCGCGCCGTCCCCAGGCCCGGCCTTATAGACTTTATTGTAACAAATTTCATAACAATAATACATTTTGTAGGTACACCGGGCGGGGAGACCCGCTCCAAATGCCACGAGAAGGTCACCGGGGAGCGGAGGAATTTCCAAGTCACCACTGGAATAAAATAAATAATATACTGCACGCTTCGCGGCGAACGTTCTAATGGAAAGCGACAAAAATATCGACGAGTTTACGGCATTCGATGAGACACACACCCCGTTTAACGCTCATACCGCGAAACTTTGATTGAAATAATAAAATTAAAATGGAATTAACTTCGAAGCATTAAAATAATATTAATAATCTAAAACATAAATATGAAACAAAAAAGAACGATAGCCATGACCGAGACTTGTACTCAGAACCTCTACTCTATCCGGGAGTAACACTCTGTCAATTATTTGAATATGATCAAATAGATGGCAGCCTAAAATGGGAAGAAATTTAAATATTAATAATTTTCAACAGAAGTATGAGATCTTTTAAAAATGCCACTTTCTAATGAGATACTGATGGCTTAATTGTGAGTGTTACTTTCGGATAGAGTAGAGGTTCCGAGTTCGAGTTTCGGTCATGACCATTGTTCTTTTTAGTTTTTGGCTTTTTTTCTGTTTCACATTTGTGTTTTGGATTATTAATATTATTTAAATGTGAAATAACAACATCAATAATCCGAAGATTTCTATAGCGTCCTTTTAGTGACAACAAATCGCCTCAAGAACGCTTTCCAACTTAATTTATCTAACCTGCAACGAGTCACTAAAACAATAACTAGTGATTTATTGGTCTTATATCTTATAACTAGTGATTATTCATTACAATCGAAGAAAATATTCCCAAATAAATTAATTGAACAGACCAATTTTCAGTTCATTATTTTTTTCCTTGTCAAAAAAGTACGTTAATGTGAGTTAACTTTAATTTTTACTTATTAGAGTTTCGCGCCACAATTGTATTTATTTAAGTTCGAAAAACCTTTTTAAAGTCTGAAGTCAACCGGAAATACGAACGTCCCATTAAAAGTTATCAAATTAATGTTGTTTATTGAGCCTCAATACTTATTTATTTAAAACATTCCATCTAAAATGTTATGTTTTTAGGTTTTAACTTATAATAAAGTAACCTTTTATTAAATATGTATGTCCCTGAGAGAAAACAATCGTCGCTTTATTTCCCGCGTCAATCTACCTTTGCTGCGTTACAGTGTACACTGGAGGTGGACAAAATAACGTGAAACAGTTATTTCGTAACAGTTTTTAAAAAACGTGTAACTACGCCCGCAATAATCCCGCGCTATACGATATTAATGGAGCAGAATTCGTTTGAGAATTCCGCGTGAAATATTCTAAAACAGTTCTCCGCACTAAGCTGCTACAACCGTCCGCAACGCAATACGCGAAACTCTTTCATAACCCGTTGCAAAGACACGTTTTCAAAACCGTTCGCGTAACCATTTGCAAAACTGCTACAACAAATGAAACACCTTTCTGCAACTAAATGCGTTGCGACGAAAAGTCTTCCGTGCAGCGTTTTAGCCGCAAAACTGAAACATTATAACATTAACAATGTACTCGTAATAATAATTCGTTTGATCGATATAGTACATATAGAATATACCTAATCTTAAAGTGTTAATAAAATTTTACGATAAAGAAAAAAAAACTCAAATTCAGAACAAAAGAGGCAAGTAGACACGGTTCCTTTTATTGCGTCCTGTAGTACTCCGATAGTATTCACGCTCATGAGTACAACTTGGCAGTTAACGAAATATCATATATGATTAAATAAAAACAAATTTATAACTTTATTCCACAAAGTGGAATGAAGTTATAAATTTGTTTTTTAATTAATCATTAAAATGGAATTCCACCATGAATTAACAGTTACAAAATTAGAAATAAATATCATAGAATTTTAGTGATATAGTAGGCAAAGGGTTAAATCCCTTACTGAAGTAAATTATGACTTTAAAACAATAATATTTTTATTTTTACTTGTCGCCTTTACCTAATTAACCTGGCTGGGCTATTCAGAGCCGAATGTTGACAAAAAAGCGAATAGTGGTTTTGTTCATACTTTTCTCTCAAATAAGATAATAATAATAATATGTCAAAAATAATCTTTTCAAAATATTTGGATATCACTTCAATGTTTTGTGAATGCTTCACGAATTGCCAGTTCTTTAAAATGAACCCTTCGCAGTGAACACTTCAATTGAAGTCTAACTCGCAAAAAAGATATTTGAATTTATCCGGTTATTTGTTCAGTTCTTTTTGGAACCGGTTCCTCGCCGAAAAAAAGTGCCAGTCTAAAACTAAAACTCCCAAAAATCACGTTCCTTTAAATCGAAGTACTTCAAATTAAACTTCAATTGAAGTACTTGTAATGAAGTACTTATTTATAGGCTTTTCTCCTTACTTATAAACGAGGTGTAAATGTTACGCGTGTTATAAGGTCGGAATAGCGATAAACTTGCTTTAAAACCACGGCTTATCTGTCTAATTGAATGGCCTACGTCCGGTGTAACTAAACCAACACTAAGTCGGCGCGTAAAAATCGTGCTTGTGGTGTAGATCGTAGTTTGGATGCCTTAATTGATTTGACAGCAATTTCGCTGCCTTTTGACGACCATTACTATCTCTAAACAAAGAAACCAAGAAACGTTCATTTGAACATTTTATTTCATTCCAAACATTTATTTACAACAAAAAGAACTTATTTTTAAATTTATGTATTTATTTTAAAGTTTTTTTGAATAATGAAGTACCATTTTTCTCATATTGTTTGTCACAAACAATATGAGAAAAAGTGACAAACAATATGTATATATATATATATAGTTTTTTTTATATAAAAAAGGTCTTAAGTAGGTACCTACTTGTGTTTTCCATTGTGAACTAACTAACAAATACATACTTTTGCACTAAAAAAGGTAAAATAAAATAAATTAAAATTTACTTTTTAAGGATTGGTTAGACAAGATAAAACCAGAAAAAATAATAAAATAGATTAAACCAGCTTAAACTAGAAAAATACCAGTAGAAACCAGATTAAAGACAATTAAACTAGATTAAACCGGTTTGAACCAGATTATAAATAAAATTCAGGTAAGTGAGGAGGAAGGTAATGGTTAAACGAAATTAAAATAGAAATAAACAGAAAAATCAGATTGAACTAGATAAAAGCAGATTGAACTAGGTAAAAGCAGATTAAACCAGATTATACTAGATTAAACCAGATTATAAATAAAATAAATTAAATTGAAGAGGAAAGTAGTCGGTAAACGAGATTGAATTAGATTTAAATAGAAAAAAAAACATTAAACTCAAGTGAACTAGATAAAACTAGATTAAACCAGATTAAACCAGATTAAACCAGATTAAACCAGATTAAACCAGATTAAACCAGATTAAACCAGATTAAACCAGATTAAACCAGATTAAACCAGATTAAACCAGATTAAACCAGATTAAACCAGATTAAACCAGATCTAACCAGATCTAAACAGATTGAATCAGAACAAATCACAATGATCCAGTTTATTAATTAAATTAATGAATGTGAAGGGAATGGTTAAATCTTAAAAAAAAAACAAAATAAACAGGATAAACCAGATTCAACCTGACTAACCCATATTAAACCAGATTAAACCAGATTAAACCAAATTACACCAGATTACAAAAGATTACACCAGGTTACACCAGATTACACCAGATTACACAAGATTACACCAGATTATAAAATAAATTAATTAAATAAAGTCAAGAGAAAGGTAGTGGGTAAACAAGATTTTATCAGATTACACCAGACTACATCAGTTTACACCAGATTACACCAGATTATAAAATAAATAAATTAAATAAAGTCAAGAGGTAATGGGTAAACAAGATTAAATCAGATTTAAAAAGAAAAACGAGAATAAACCAGATTAATCCTGATTAAACCAGATCAAACCAGATCAAACTAGATCAAACTAGATTAAACTAGATTAAACTAGATTAAACTAGATTAAACTAGATTACACTACATTACACTAATTACAATAGATTAAACTAGATTAAACTAGGTTAAACTAGATTACACTAGATTACACTAATTACAATAGATTAAACTAGATTAAACTATATTAAACTATATTAAACAAGATTAAACTAGATTACGACACATTACACTAAATTAAAGTAGCTTAAACCAGATACAACCAGCGGAAACCAAGTTAATTCAGCTTAAACCACATCAATCTAATTTAAACTTGATTTCGAATTAATACGCTAAAGCGCGAGTTAAAACTTAAAAAATCACAGTTACATTTAAAGATTACGAGACAAAAATCATAATATTTCTCATGTGGCTAAAAGAGGAAAAAACTTCGCCTAAGGCACGCATGTCGCATATCGTCCATTAATTTGTTTTTTTTTCCAAAAGTTTAATTTTTGGAAAAAAAATCAATGAACCGTTATCGGACCATTATTCGTAAAACAAATCTGGACATTTTATTAGATTCGGTCACATAGAGTCGGAGAAAAGAGGTGACATATACCCCTGCGTGACGTCGAAAGCAGAGTACACGGAGCAGAAGGCGTACTCGTACAGCGGCCAAGTGTCCTGCGCGCGGTTCCTGTACAACGACTGCTGTGGGAGCTGGTGGAGGACTAGGGCTGGGCGGCGCAGCCCCCAGGAACCCACTGCACATTCCTAGTCAATTCTGTAGACCACCGGCCCGCCACCCCCAGCTGGACCAACGAGTCGGCTCGTCAGGCGGATGGTTACAGATCACCGAAGTATTTTTTCGTGATAAAAATGTTCAATGGTGGAATAGAAAATAACGGCCCTGCCGTCGAGAGGTCCTTTGTAACCATTTTAAAATTTTGTTAATATGTTACGTAGTTTATGAGGTAGAGGGAGAGTTTATAACGGAGCTGTCAACATGCCGCTGGGAGATTCTTTACAACCTCTCTTTTAGTTACATTCGGAGTTTATTATAATGAATCAGACACAGGTTATGGTCCTGCCACTGAGAGGTCAACTGTAACCTTGGTAGTTTATGGGAAAGATGGAGAAGTAATAACAGAGCTATCAGCAATATGCCCGGATGATTAAATATCGATCGATGTATTGTAGCCTGAAAGCTGTATTACAGTTAATTTACCAATCATCAACAAGGTTTCAGAGCTCCAGTCTTTTTGCCAAAAAACTACCGTCATTATGTTTCAACGTGTCGAAGTCAATAGCTAGTTTTCTTGAGATTTTTACATTTAAATCGTTCTGGTCTAGGATTTTTTTTTAATCTGTACTCAGATTCATAGAAACGAATGGGAACGATTTTGATCCTTTTGAGTTTCGTTGATAGATAGAGTTGTTAGATTGCTATTTAAAAGTTAAAAATAATGACCACGTATGTATGCATATTATAGAATTTATATAAAATAATAATACAAGAATATTGTTTGGTTTCAGGAAATGTTGTATCTTCTTCTTTTGGGAAAATAATAAGACGAGTACCTACTTATGGAAATGCATATTTATCAAGCCAAGGTTTTGGTGGAAATTTTGTAATCATTATAAATTATGATGTAGGTAATTATGATTACAGTCTTTATCCAAGTATGGTTATTGCTTTAATAAATACTTTTCACAGCAAGCGATGTCTGTAAGCTATAAATTCATAGCTCAAAGCTCAAAACACAAAGCTCAATGCTTGAAGCTGAAAGCTTGTCGTATATTGTATATTTTTCTGTGTTTTTTTTTTGTTCTTTTTTTGTCGATTTATTTATTTGGTTGTTAACGTATTACCGTCGTATAAAAGCAGGGAGGTTAGCGATCTGTAACTGTATTTCTTAAGTGCTGGTAATAATATGGTTTAATGTTATATTTTTTCAATGATTAAATCATAATATAAAGGTACAATGATCACCCTTTGGACCAAACTGTGCTCCGTTCTGATTCTTTCAGATGGCAAAACGCAATACATTATGTTCGCTGATCAGCTAAGGTTAAGCCGTTTTGTGAAGTAGTAAGCAGTATGCTTATGTTATTGTAATATTACTGTTGTTTTAGGTAATGATAATGATTCTCAGCATGGCAATGATTTTTTTTATAAAGCAAGAGCTTTTTAAGAAAATGTATTTTGATCCATTTCAATTTAAATAATAATTTATGTCAAATTAACACCTTTGCAGTGAATTTACGCATGTAGGTATTGAAATCAGATGTTATTGCGTTATTTTTTAACAGTTATATGAAACCGTTTCTTTTAAGGCTCGGTCATTTAAAAAAAACTTAATCGCCCAACTCTAGTGCCCACGCATTAGCAGACAGCGAGCGAGCGGCGAAGCGAGGGTAGCAATGGAAAACCGCACGTAATGGATAATGTTATTTTTGTATTCAGACTTTCAATAAATTATTTATGGGAAAAAAAATATTCATAAACATTTGTATTTGGATTCCATGTATAGGTTTCGAATTTCAATCATACTGTTGGAGTACGTAGCTCGGTAGGGTGATTAGTATTTTAGTACATCTTACAGATTTGATGTAATTTTCCAGATTCTACAATCTTAACTATAAACAACAACAACAACCAAAATATATGTCCTACTCAAATCTATCTA
The DNA here is from genome assembly GCA_022651775.1 of Drusus annulatus. NCBI lineage: Eukaryota > Metazoa > Arthropoda > Insecta > Trichoptera > Limnephilidae > Drusus > Drusus annulatus. The sequence goes on along the minus strand of JAGWCC010001047.1, from coordinate 47,670 downwards.
ATCTAAACTGGCGTCACAAAATTCAGACAGTTTTCTATTGTTTTAAGGCGAATGCAACCATTCACGTCATTTCCATCATGAAAACTATGAAAAAGTATTTTTTTTAAATAAAATCTGAAACCTTTTTTGTTCAATATCTTCTACCGTTCAATAAGATAAAAGAATAAACCAAAATTCTAATCCTTTTCAGTGGTAGGTATCACTACCCCGACGGTTGCCGTAACTTTCTGAACGTTCTTGGTATTCGTAATACCCAGAACACTAAGATGATCTGTATTTGAACAAGGTAGTCCGGCAATACGGGAAAATGCGAAATTCGATTTGGAGGGATTTAATTAACTACACAGTAAGGCAGGCCCGGGTACCTGCAACCGGCCGTGCAGGGGCTGCAGGTGTGTTAGGGTGGGTCGCCGGCTTGGCGGATTGGTGGACTGTACCTTCACGTAGGATTTGCGGATCATGTCACAGTCGCTGTTGTCCTAACTCCGTGTCCGTTACAATTAGCGTTGTTCGTCACGTGTCACATTAGCAGTTGCGAGTCCGTTTCTCCTCTGGGAAGCCCTGAAATACCTTCATCTCCGTTTGTCAAACCTCGCTTCGTCAATTTTGTATGTTTTTTTTAAATAACGCACAAGAGATCGGTGGGATTATGGTATTTCCAATTGGGGTATGTTGTGATACTGGAGGCTGTGTGGAGGGAGGAAGTGGAAGGTTGGGAAATACCTAGCTATTCAGATCTGGTCGCTAAACATGTCAAAGCCAATTCGAGTAACGTTTTTATTCTGGATTGTGGTCTTACGTCAGGTTGGTTCTAGAAGAATCTTCCACTATTCATCAATCAATACGTTATATCTGTTTTTTAGAAAATACAAATAATATTTCGCAATTTCTCTTGTGCAACTTGTCGGATGGTCTTGATGTCGTTACAGAAATCCGTCCCCAAAATCTATTCAAAATTTTGTGGCAGAAATGTAAGAATGAAAACTCCATAGAGCAGAATATTCTCCCAAACCTGAAAGGTGAGTTCCCCGTGAATATATTGCAAATCACAACATATGAAATTCCACAATATGTCAAGGCGCTTCTGTTGTGCGAAATGAGGAGATTTCTAATATATATTGACATCATTTGGGTATTATCTTTTATAAATTAACTGTTGGCAAACATAAGTATGTAATTAATTACCCAAAATCTTTGCATTCCAATATTATTTCAGCATAATTCTACTTAATTTTCTGTGAGGTGTGAATTCATTAGGAACAAATGTGAAGACATTTAAATCATAGTATAAAAAATCATTCAAAATGAACCCTTTCTCATCCGACTTACTTTCAATTGATTAAAAAAATATTTGACCTAAGATTATGTGTAATGGAAATATTTGAAAAATTTGTTTTTTTTTCGTATATGAAATAGCCAACGTCATTTTAAAAGAACTGTGGTTGCAAAAAAAGAAACGCAAACAACAAATACATTAAATAAAAAGAAATACCTTACTATCGAATGACAGAATTTCTAAATCTGCAGATTGTTTACGTAATGTAGTGTGTACAGAATAGACCCAACATAACGAACAAAATTATTCTTACCAGAAAAAGTTCACCAAATCGTTTTTAAAAAGCCACAAATAGGGTCAGTATCAACTTACTTCATAAATATTTTTCAAAGTTCATATAATTTTTAAATGACTCTGATTGAGAAAAGGTTGAGAACATAAAACAAACAAAGATAGTTTAAAACGAATTACAAACAGTACAAAATTATTTTTTCGAAAATTTATTGATTAATGACAATGTGTTAGAATATTGCCATAAAAAAACTTCCCGAATAAGCACAATTTTTCAACATTTTTTGCTTTTAATATTCTATTTATAAACATAGCAATTTATTTAATTCTTTGAGAAATTATTTTTCATTCGGATTTTCTCCACTTATTCTAATTTCAATTGTCAAATTTGCAAATAATTTATTTTCTTGTATAAGCTGAATGTTGTGATTTATTCATTTAAATCACGGAGGCAGAATCACGTAAGTTTTGCATAAAACACGGTGTACCCGATGTAATCTTGCTGCGCAAACTGCAATTTTATTTTTCATCTTCAAAACTACTGCAATGTCTCTAGAAAACCGTATTACAAAAATAGCAATACACAAGAACCGGGGAGGGGACAATCGCGTATCTCCTTTCTACGTGTTTTCTTTACTTCCTCGCGTACCTCCCGTACCTCTCGTACCTACCGTACCTCTCGTACCGGCTACAGGGACATGTCAAACGACTATATTCCAAGTGGATACAAGCGAGACCTCTTCTCCAGCCAGGTGCGGTAGGTACAGGCTACAGCAGACCTCGCACCTCTTTCCACTCACCGCACATCGCGTACCTCACTCCACTCTCCACTCTCCACTATACTACACTTATATACCTACTAGCATTGCACGCACTGCTCAGACATTCCCATTGTTGAAAGTTTTATCAGTATTCCCGAATTCCACCCAGGATAATCATTTATATTCTGACGTTAGTCGAGATCTTTATTAAACAAATGCCCCGAATTATAACTCAAAGTTCAAATTTTAAACGTCGCTCGCTACCGAATGCCGGTTTTTGCGACGACTGCATTTAAAGTTTTGTTATCCGGCATGGAGAAATCCCTCCCGAGAAAACTTTGAAAAATTCCCGCGAAACTTTCGACATGACAAATTGTAACGTCTTCAACGCAATCGAATGGAAATATTTGTCTCGGGGGTCCCGGATCTTACAAAAGCTGAAACCTCGTTTACCGTATTTTCTGCACCGCGGCTTTAAATGTATTTTCCGCGTAAAAACTGCATTTTAAAAGGGTCGCGTAATTTGTAGGCCATCGCTTTACACGATGGTGTTCGCCGCTCTCTCGCGACCAGAGGAGGGAAGATGTAGTAAGGAAAAATGCCTGGACTAGCGCTATTTGACGGCTCCACAAAGCCGCTTTAATTTATCGCCTCCGGCGCGGCCGCTGCGACTCGCGACTCGGGCTCTGGAACTCGCCGGAGAGGGTTGGGACCACCGACCACCGACCAGCCCCCGCGGACTGCTGCATCCACCGCCGAATACTTGCTGCCATAAACAATATGCTAATTTTCAATTACTCTAATGTGCTTTTAAGAAGTCTCCCTCGAATAGCGCAGATATGCTAACGCTTACAGATACGGAATATCTGGCATAGTGGACCGAACCCTTTCGAGCGCCGAGGTAATATAATGGTGACATTAATTTGTCTATGTTATATAATGGTTCGTATAACTCTCATTCGTAAACATTGGGCTTTCCTTTATACTCCGTATCTTGCGTCCTATCTGAATGTGTATCGCTTCACGAACGCATAAACGCCGCGGCCGGGGCGCTAGTAGATCCGGCTTCCGAAGCGGCGAGATGCGCCAATAATACTATCGTTTGGTGGATAACAAAAAAAAGAAATTCCACTGGACGCCGATCCGGGCAGGAAATACACATGCACTTGCACTGTGCTGCCTCGTTACGGGAGGGTTAATAAACAGTTGGGCCGCGATTGTTACATACATCACTAACCACAATTAGGGGTATTTTGGGCGGCAGCCAAAGTGGGCCAGGCCTATTAGGTTAGGCGGCCCCGGCCCCACCAGACTAAACCTGAAGACGAACGAATTCGTAGAAAATCGGAAGTATATGCACCGGAAACTCTGTTTAAGGCTTTTTTCTATTTTATCTAAGAGCTTTTCTTTATATTCCGATCTGAAAACAGATAACACTCTACTGCTCGCACATCACCAACTAGTGCTTCGAAGATAAAGTTAATATTGTATTTAATTGATAACAGTAAAGATATTGATGCCAAGAATGTGCTAGTACCTGGTGAATAAGCGTGGCAGCTTTAAGCATCGCTAACCATTTAATCCTGACATTACCTCTTCCATGCAAGCAGGGAAAGTTCCGGGTAGTTCCCGGCCGAGGCAATTTATCTCCGGGTACTATCTCCGAGAGAGAGCTTCGGTACCACTATGTATGCGAGAGAGGCTCGAGGCATATTTTTTGCGTGTTTTACAATCGACGTCAATCGATCCCTGGGCTATCGCATCGCCCCCCGAGGAACTAAATTGTAAACCAAAACATATTTGCAGCATCCCATTATCACTTCTTATCCTTCGACTTTACATCTATCCTTTTGGTAATAAATGTCAAAGAGGGTCATGTTTTTGTTTCACGAGAGAGAAAATGGCCAGGGACCCGTATAATGGTAACAATAGTTGGGGATTTATGCAGACATCCCTGTTGTTTCGTACGATTTATGTATGAAAAAGTATTCACGACTTGAAACTTTCATTGTGAATAATCTTCAAAACGCTCTTACATGGAGTGAATTAAATCCTTCGCATGAAATTATTCTTTTTTAATTTGTAGGAAGTGTTATTATCGCCGTATTTATATTAATATAACCACGGGGCTCATGTAAAAGACGCCAACCATCAATCACAAGTGATCTTATCGGGAAGTAAAGTGGGCAAATGGATACAAGTTCCGCTGACATGCACCCTTTCATTAAATCGGCCGTATCGTGAAATGAAAAATAAGAACCACAATTAGGTTTAGCATAAATTTTCACATTAACTATAAATAATTTCCTATCTGTGTACGTATTTACCTACAAGTGTGAACTTTTCAAAATCGAAACCGACTAATTTGTTCATAAAATTATCAAATCAAAAAATAGTCTTTTCTAATCCCTACCTACCTTATAAAGTACTTACCAATAGTGTATTTTAGCAGACATTATTCTATATTTGAGTAGAAAATCCTTTTCCTCTAAAACTAGAAGAAAAAATCTTCTGGGAATGTTTTGTTACTCCAGAATTCATTATAAGATATTGAAGATATACGAGTATATCTTAAGTATCCATATTATTTTTAAATAGGCTCATAATGCTTTTGGCATATTTGCATAATTTTTGAGGTAATGTGTTAGTTTTTTTCGTATGTTGGGGTATGTTTAAAATAGGAACCACTTGTTTTTATATATTATGTTGCTTTTGACAATTTCCGTCAAAAAAAATTTTAAGCTTTTACATTGTACATATCGTCGTCAACGCGAAAATACCTCCCGTGTGTCAAAAACGCAGTTGTTCAGGAGGAAAATAAAAACCGATTTTTGAGAGTTACAGATTGTTTTTTGAGACATCAAAAATTTGCTTGGTAGTTTTAGATGCAATAATGTATTTTCACCAATAAAAACATTGAAACTTGAAGTACAAATTGGAACTCTACGTAATGTCATATTTAACTCATTTTTGTAAAGTTGACCACATGGGAGGTATTTTCCTCTTGACAACGATATGCTCAAACGCCACCAACGTTAGAGTAGATTATTCTATGTTCATTAGACTATACAAAATATGTATGCTGTGAGCTGTTGCGCGTTCAAGTGGCTCGTTCGTGCTAGTATCTTCGTTAGTGCCTAAGGCAGTGCTTTTACAGAACAAACACAATAGCAATCCGTAACATTTTTTGGTACCTATTATCAATTAATCCGCTGTTTTGCCTACCCTGATCAAAAACTCCGTGCATCTACTGCCCAGCCACATATGTTTAGTGACTATATCTGAATATTCAGGCATTTCCCAATCATAATCTTCCCCATCTCCCCTTCCCTTCCCAAAATCTTCAGTCTCATAACTTTATCTCATTTGGTGATGCTCACTGAACAGATAATCCCCAGAAGTGTGATCTAAACCGATTTGAAAGAAAGCGAGGCCAATGATATTGATTATCTGTCCAAGAAAGAATTTCAATATTTGAAAACGATTGATCAACCTAACCAGAATAATGAAAAAATAGAACTTCGGACATACTAGACACCACCTTTTAAGTGACTTTAAGAATATTAGAATTAAAAGTACATGTTTTGCTATGCCTAATGCAATATTTGATATTGTTAATAGGTTTGGGAAAGAAACTGATAAGCAATAAAAGAATTCTAATAATAACATTCGTAGCCAATTCGTCAAAATACTTATTAATTAACACTCCAAAAACGTAAGTTACCCGATATTCACATTTTAACTAATTCTGATCATCTCTAGCAATAATATAAAATGTTTTCAATGAATGCACGGAATGTACATAAGTAAATTATATTTTAGATTAATAAAAACTGATATTTATCATTGACATTCTTACCGTAAAACATTTTTCATGATGATTTATAAATTTACAAATTATTTTTCAGCCATAAAATTGGCCGTAAGAGACAGATTTTATCTGTCTATGCGATGAATCAATTGTTTCCCTAGAGATTCCGTTGAAAACATTTGGAATTATAGCAATATAATCATAAGAATGAATTAAAATTCAAACATGAAAGATAGTTTGCTTTTTTAAACCTGATGCAGCAAACTCAACCCAATACTCCTTTCGCCATACGCCAAACATTCGTTTTACCGTCAGGCGTTTCCACTATTTTTGTATCATTTGCCACGTGACAGCCGGCTAATACTGACGTGTACTCTGTGCCTAACGTAACTATGAGTTTCGAATTTATTTAAACGAATTCTTGAAATGAAATCTTATGTGTTATTTTATGTTTTTACTTCACTTGTAAAAATATGTTATTTTGTATTTGAAAGTTTGCGACAGAAAATGAACAAACTCAAATAATTTGTTTTTAAGATTCTGCCAATTTTTTAAATACTACCGTTAACTAATTAACGGTAGTATAAATTAACGGTTAATAACACTACCGATTTATTTATGTCCTCGTAGTTATGTTGATAGTAGTACCTCCGTGCTTTTCGCAGTAATACGTTTTAATTAGTTGGTGCTGTTGGTTCTGTTTCCTGTCACAGAAGTGCGGTACAAAGTTTGCCTTAAATGCACAGCTTTAAGTATAACCAGCAGCTATTGTGCAATATAATGACGCCGACAGTACCGGGGAATATAGAACTACTGCCTACTGCTACACGGGTTCAACCGTTACTCTAACGACTTAACATTTCAGCTGGTGTTAATTGAAAGAACAAGGATTATTTATCACTATTATCATTTCAGTGGTGATAAATTTTCCGATAACTAACGAAGTGCATTATATTAATGAAAAATTTCATTTTGCAAGCTCACTGATCAATGTGGGCATGTATTGTTTTGATGTATTATGCATAATGGTACAAATAAATTTATTTAAAGTAGATATCTGAAAATAAAAATAAAACGTTTAAATATGTTCGACGTGAGTAATACAATCAAATTAAAATCGGAATATTAATTTCGATTACAAAACGATTTCAACTATAAAGAAGATAATCTTTTTTTCTAAAGTATTAAAAGCTCTCGAACGATACAATGTGGCCTCAACAAAATTGCACAGTTTTTTACGTTGTAAAGTCGTTTCTATTAGAGCTATAAAGCTTTGAAATATGAATTTCACTGTAAAAAAAATAATGGAAAACCCCACATCATTTGAAGCATGTTTTTAATTATTATTCAATAAGAAAAGAGGATTGAAAAGCGATCGTGAAATTAATATTTATCTACAAGAATGCAAATCACAGACCAAGTCGAATAGTAAAACTAGTTAGTATTGGTAAATACGCCTTGAGCATTGCATTCTGGTGGGGAGCATAACAACAGCCAAAAACAAAGATAATAATATTTTAAAATTAAAACAAGTATCACACATATTATTTAAATTAACTTGTCAAGTTGTCATTACTTTTAATGATTTAGAAGAAAAAAAATGGTGATGAATATAATATCACTAGTTCAGTACCAACTGAATGTGTAAAATTCCAGGTGAAAGAGATATAGGCAACAGTCATGATAGAGGTAGGTAACATAGGAGGAAGAAAAAAAAACATTAATTTAACCCTCTTCAATTTATAATTAGCTCAAATAAAGGTATATCGGCCCGAAAATTCCATTAATAATTCAAGTTTTCAGTTTGATGTTATTTTAACAACGATAATTATTCATTATTACCAACGCTAACGTCTCACTATCAAGATTTTGAAAACAGATCATTCTCTTTCCAGCAGGTAAATTCTATGTTATTCAAGATTAAATAGAGGTGAGGATGATTGATGGTGTTATGGGGAAAATATTTTCAATGTACCGAAATATATCTAATACGAAATTAACAAATTCTTAAACACGCCCTTCAGACGAGTTCTTTCGCTTGCCTCAAACAGTATTTATTATTTTTCTAGTATGTGTAATCTATTTTTATCAAATAACTATGTAAGCCCTTAAAAATCACAACTATATAAGCATATTTTTATGACTAAAAGTGAGTGCTAAAATTGAAATAATAAATCTTTAAAAATCCGTTTTCTGAAAGAATAAAACTCTTAGAGTGCACAGGGGTAAATTAATATCTATGTTGGAGCGTGAGTTCTCGCGTGATGAAATTTGCGTAACTTTTTGTGTGAAATTTATAGATCAACGCAACTTTTTCAGCTGGCAATGCTATTTACATAACGAGCCAGGGAGCTTTTAAATATTCATGAATCTGTCAAAAAATAAGACGAAACTCCATGTTCTTCCAAATTTTTCAATGAGCAAAAAGTTTTCGAAAAATGTGTTATAATCTCGAGGGATGTTCAGTGTCGACTCGTGCCTTTAAAGGTGCTATAGTGCTAAGATTGAAAATTACGAGATATTGTCATAGCCAAAACAGTTGTTTTTTAATTAAAGTTTACAGGATTTTTCATAAATCTCGGGCCGACCTTGATTGCTGAAAACCTTTATATGAAAATATAGTAATTCATTTTTGGCTACAACAATAGAAACCTGATAGTAAATATTAGCAAGCTATAAAATTTACCATACCTTTGCACAAACCAGTTAATTATTATACCAAAACTTGACTTCTCTTAATAACCATGATTTATGATGATTGGGATGGTAGAATTGACAGCGAAGACTGCAGTGATATGGCGTAGCAAGAAACTGTAGAACCCCAGGGCAATCTTGAAAATCGCACCTCCATTCCGTTTTACGGCATACATTTTATTACCCCATATAAAATAATAATTGAGAGATTTTAATGAGTTTCGGGGCACATGCAAAACTTGACGTAGTCACCTACCCTTCTTCGGGCGATTCGTAGGTAAGTCCTTACTAGTATAGTTTATGTAATTAAAAATATTTTGAAAATTAGCAATTTTGTGATTTAACAACTAAAAACTGACGTATTTTTGATAAATTTATCCGTCGATAGTAAATATAGTTTTTAATCAATTAAACTTATAACGTATAGTTTTTAAATTTATTAGGTTCCCGGAAAACCATATCGTTTCCCTTCTCTCCCCTTTCTAGCATATTATTGTACACATGTATTTAAATTTTCCTTTTAAGCGTAGTTGTTACTTTCTTGAAATATTTTATACAACATAATAACACTTTTTCACACATTTAGAACAGTATTTTTTTTTCATTATTTTCAAAATGACATTTTTGTTTGTATTTTCTATTTATTTTTTATGTTGTTTTCACGGTTGTATCAAAAACTAGTTGACTTTACACTCAAAGAAATTTAGAAGTGACGAGTGAATACATATATTTCATGTTATATATGAATTTTTACAAAAGTAAAAGATATTGTAAATAATGGTTTACAGAGAGATGATTTTTTAAATATCAAAGAATGAAGAATGATTTTTTTTTTAATTCAAGTAAATACATTTCTTTATTTATGGATGAAAGCACTTGAATTTCTAACCCGAGATGGATATCCACCAAGCCAATCTTCAGGTTATTCCAGCGGTCACTACACTGAAGGTATTATGTGCTATAAGTACGGTGCTGTCATCCAGCTAATGCTTGATTAAGGGAAACATGTTGTTTTTTTATTGGTAATAGAACATATTTCAGAAAAGAAAAATGCAAGTTTAATGGTGGCGTATTTTTAGTCTAAATGGATACATATCGAATGTCCACTTGTTCATTTATTACCCTCCATTTTTTTACATTTCCACATAAGAGACCCTAGGGGAAATAATTTTCTTTCCTTTTTTTGAGAAAAGGAAGAAATGAACATGGGTCTTGAAAATTCCCATGTTGAAGGAGGGAGGAAACACAGAGGTAGGCAAATCATTCCACAGTCGAGCCGTTGAACACAAGAACGAGTTGTAAAAGCGACCCGTTCTCATGTATCGAATGTCATTCGTGTACAAATGATACAAATTTCTATACACTTGAATGATCAAAGAAACATTTACACATAAATGTATTCTTGATGTTGACATATTGTTTTTCAAATTTTACTGTTATGTTTGTATATGTATGGTAGTTTAAAGAAAAAGCTAAAAAACGTATTACGCATTTTTTTTTAAATGATTCGAAAAGAATTATTGACTCCTAGGCCCTAGACAGGCCAATGAAATTAATTATCTTTATTTAGATTTCACCAGAAGTACGGAAAAAAATACCTCACTTCTAGCACACAGTTTCGCCCACAATGCAGTTCCATCGGTTATCTCTTGAGTGATTAAAAACAATGGCTGCGTGGTTGAAAAGGTTGTTTTTTTTAACTACAATATATGTATCTGCTATTAGATAGTATGTATTGGAAGTTTTCAAGAAACCCGTTGATGCAGAAGTTGTCCAAACTGTATAGGATCTCTGTATGAACTTATTTTTATGTTTTCTAATATAACTTCGTTCTCCACTGACTCGAAGCATGAAGTTGTATTTATATAGCGGGGACCTTCCTCAGAATAAAGTGGCAGGGCAGCCTGTCTTCGAGCCAAACTATATTTATATCCTGAAGCTGAAGTTGGCTACTCCGCTTGCCCGTAATGCAGGTTGATAGCTGGGTATTCGCTATTCAGGGGACATAACCATTTATAACTCTTCGTCCGGTCCGAATACATCATTATAATGGCAGAGCTGTAACGATCAACAAGTAAAGGCAATTTCCTTTTCTGTACTTGACTTCAGACTTCAGACATACCTGCTATGTTGTACGTGGTTTTAATAACACTAATACTAGTTAGAAAATATGAATTATTTTCAAATAACGCTATAGTTCGAGGATGCTTCTTTTAAAAAAAAACCTTTTTTCGTATTTATAATAACTTCTTCAAATTGATCATAAGAAATTTATTTTAGTCACAACTCGAGTATGAAGCAGCAACAACTTTCAACCGGTGAGCTCCGGCACCGCGAAATTCGCACAGCTTTTTCAGTCTAAAATTTCTTTCTCAACGCGGCACCATTTACATTGTAAGTTTGAATGATAAATTTAACATATTCGTAAAAAGCATTAACTTTGCGGCTTGCCATATTTATAAATAAAACAGATAAAATTTGTTTAAAACTATTTTATTTTCAATATTTTGTCGACCGGTTTCGGAAGCATCCTTCCATCTTCAGGACAATATATATATATATATGTTTATATATTTTTTTTTATATTGTCCTGAAGATGGAAGGGTGCTTCCGAAACCGGTCGACAAAATATTTAAAATAAAGTGGTTTTAACAAATTTTATCTGTTCGATTAATTTAACTGTCAAAGTATACAAGACGCCACATTGTTCTGACATAATCTGTTGAGGCAACGAATAGTATAAATTAATAATGTACCTCTTCATAATATTTATTACCGGCGGTCTTATTGCTTTGTGGCAAGTTCTACCAACTAACCCGTTTCGATTGTGAATATGTATTATTGTGATTAATATCACACCTTGTCTAACAGAAGATAACGTAAAAAATGAGCACAAACGTTATGTAAGAAGCATGAATGTATGTTGTGTTTTACAAACCAATTATGTATATATATATATATATATAATAAAGTGATGCCTTCCTGTCGATGTGAAGCAATAGTATTATACAACAATCTCCGAGTGCCTCTTATCTCTCTTCATAACTCTGACATAAGACTCGCACATAACATCACCTCGCGACCTCGGGTGAGATGATTACCTATGGATGGAGGAACGGAAGTAATTTATGCTATTACGTGAAAAAACTCATATACGATGCAGGCGTGCGTGATTCTACAATTCAAGAATTATATTGTACTTCCATTCGCAATCCTCACGACTTGCTTCCAGAATACCGGCGCTGCAAATGTCATCACGTTTTTGGGCACGCTTTATATATTACGATTAAGGAAAAGGTGGATTTATGTCCCGAATTAACTTTTATGTAAGCAAAAACGGCATGAAAATAATACAATAATACTCTACGGGTCTTTGGAGAGGGCCATTTCCGTGGTGTGGGAATCGATCGGAACGCTATTCTACTTATCGAATTCGTGGTGATGATTTATGGTGATACAAGAAAAAATATTTTAATTCAGTAATTTTATGAAATCGTGCCTGAGTAGTTCAATGGTCTACTTTCAGCCGGTTTGGGTATTAGATAATATTACCTACATTCGAATGTGGTTTGATATACTTCTCTGTTTCGTTAGATATTATATGATAGTATGTGTACTTTATTGAGTGCTGTAATATTTTGAAAAAAATAACAAACACACCATAACATGAAACATTTCTTAAAATAGCTTTATTTAAATAAAGCTATTTCAAGAAATGTTTCGACTAATAATTCTTCTTCAACTCTGGAACGAGGTGCTAATACACGGTGTCTGAAAACTCGTGGCACAACAGAAAAAAATGATCTTCTGCAGCGTTCGAAGAACCCAAATAAACATAAGTTTTTTCGGAAAGCTTTTTTTTAACTATTGGAGTCGGGTCAACGCTTCGACGAATTTAAAAACACAATTAACAGTTGATAGTAACCCCGTAGCGATCGAATATTTTGAAAAAAATTGAAAATTCCAACTTCGGACTCGATTTACTTATACAATATTTTTAATGACCTACCTGTGTTCAATATAATAATTATCTGGAAAAACTCATTTATATGTTTTTTTCATTCGGGTCCAAAGCCAATAAACTTATCGCTCTGCCACAGAAGTCGTCGGGAAGATTCTTCTTCACTCACCTTATCCTTCCGCCTCAAAACATTTTCAAATTGAAAGTGGTGTATGCGATGCTCACAAAAAAGTTTACATGTGAATATCCAGGAACTTTCCAACATTCCTTATTTATGGGCTCGGTTGGAGTGGTAGGTATGTGGTTTTCACACAAAAACATGCATTCTGACCTTTTGGATTATTTTTTTTCCCTCTTATAAAGAAATAAAACGTGATTCCTTGATTTTAAAACCATATTCATTTAATATTTAGACAGGTAAACAAGCGTAAAAAAATAATATTTTATGTAAACAACTAATGTTATAGAGTAGAAATCAAATTCGTAATTGATGAGAATAACATTGTTTTACATGAAAAACGGTGTTTACACGGTGTATAAAACCACCACCATTGCAACATAATTATGCCAGATAGTTAGCCACATGTTTCATGATTTCGCTATAATACTCTTACAAATTGAGATCCATCAAGTTCCCACTGTTATAAAATGAAACCGGGATAAACTCATCTACAAATACAGATGTGGGCATTATTTCCAGCATCTTCCTTTTTTCTTTCGCTCGTAAAACTTACTTCTCCGAATTAACAACTTGGAGTTTTGTTTCTCGCATTCGGACTGATCCATTATTTATGAAGCAAATGTTTTATTTATGACAGCTTCCCCAAAAAAACTATTGTTGATTCTTGAATAATTCACAGTTGAAAATGTAATGTCATAATTCAAAGGTTGGGGGCGTCAATTGACGAATACATTTTCCAGGATAGATCTCTCGCGCACATTTCCTTATAAACAGCAAATCATCACGACCTGTATTATTTACTTAGTTAACTCGTGTATCAAAAACAAGAATAAAAAAACTTTCATAGCTTCATCATTGAAATATTATAGGAGTACTTAAACAGCACGATATTAATGTCGTGTTTAATGAGTGTGTAGAAGTAGAAATCATAGTTCCATGGCGGTAGTAACTACAATAGTTATTATGGCATCCATAATAATTATTGTCATGGTATTGACAGTATTTTGTTATTTTTTTATAGTCTAAAACACAATATAGCTATGCTGGAGGAGCAGTTCTAGTTTGCTTTTTCTCGTCTAGCATCTTATAATGATTAACATAAAATTTTGCCGACAGCTGGACTGCCTCGACCTCCGAGTACTTGGGCGAGTAGCCCATGTGGATGGCTGCCCTCAGCCTACTGAACAGTATGAAAGAGCCGAGGTACGAGATGAGTGCGCAAGGACTAACCGGCAGCCTGATTGCTGTGATGCTGGAGACGGTCTGGACCACGAGCGCCAGCAGCATGGATAGGATTAGGGGGATGGACCACCAGGTCTGTTGGCACGAGGGTTTCTTCTTGTTCGGATCCTTGGTGAGCCTCTCGCATAGTCTCGTGGTGTCGGCCACCGCCGTATCGTCAGTTATGAATACGGGCATGCCAGATATCTCCTCAGTCTCTCGCAGCAAGGTTTCCAGGGCGCAAATATGTCCCCACGCAACATTTCCTAAAAACATCTCATTTTTACACATGGCGAGATTTTTTTCTTTAATATTAAATTTTGGATTAAAAATATATTTAAATATAAACCAGAATGTCTATTTGTACGTCTCACTAATAGCCTTGAACATATCTATATTATGTCTCATCAGTACATTTATGAATATGTATTTACGTATTGATTTGAAAGGCTTACCTGCATAAACAATTTGCTGTTTTCCTCCTGAGCCTGCTATTTGGGGTAATTTTCCCCCCATAGAGTGAGCTACATTTACCATTGACGTAATAAAATTTGGATCTTCTTCTCCATAAATAAAAGGCGGCCTCAGTGCCACGGTTTTTAGTTTTAAGCCGCTTTCTGAAAATTTAAAATGGACATTTTTTTCCATCGAAAATTAATTAATTATTATTATCGACAATAAAATTTATTAAAAACTTTATTTTGTATAAATGATGAATTTATTTTACTTTAGCGATCGGGAAAATTTCAACCTTAGTGTAACAATCTTACAAATTACTTATATATTCCACTCCTTAGCAGAACAGGAAGCTCCTTGACTCTGGACCTAAAAGTCGCGAACTCGAAACCCGGCGTGTAAAAATATTATTTTTGTTTAATTAAAGTTATTAAGGTTATTTCACATCAAGTTTTTATTAGTATATTTACGCCTTGTTCTAGAGTTGGAGATACTCATGAAATGGCTTCAGAATTTTTTAGTGACCGATTCTGAATAGCTAGGTTTTTTATCTTGATTAATATAAAACATAAGAGATTGCTCCATGCCTGTCTCACTAGAAAATTCCTGTTTCGAGACAGACGTAGGTTGCATAAATGATATAATAACATAATAAGGTGAAATATTACAGTGATAAATATTTTTTTATGTTAACAGATGATTTTAAAATAAATTAAGTAAGTTTAATCCTATAATAATAATAATAGTAAAAAGTAATAAAAACGGAGAAAGAAAATGTGAAATAAAATGAATAAAAGAACAAAGATATTATGTGGAAATTAAATTTTAAGATATTGTTTAGGTGTATAGATATTAGGTTGCATATATAATGTTTTGGATATTTTATAATCCAGGTAAAGGTAAATATAAAAATAAAAATAGGATTGTGTATATCTAGAGATTGAAATTTTAAATATGCACGTCTAAGTAGGTGTTTTACAGTAGTTAGCAATATTGGGACGACCTATTTTAATAATCCTATGTTTTATTTCATGTTTAAATTTAGTCAGTTTTTCTATTTGTCTAGACGTAGCTGGTAGTACATTGTATAATTTGCAAAGCTATTTATTTAAAGTTTCTTATCAAAAAGCAGTTTTAGCAAAAGGAGTTTGGAGTAGTTCTCAATTTTTGGATCGTGTATTATGTAGAGTTTTTGTTAATTTGCATAATGTTTTATTATTTTTATGCAAATTAACCTAAATGTTTCTTCCAAAGAGCTTCTTAACAACTAGAGGTAGTTAACAACCTTCCTCTCCCCCTCCCCCACTTCCGTCAGCCTCACAGCTTACCCCAAATTTAATTTCAATTTTAAGGAATGAACATACTTGTTGCAAAGCCATTAGCTTCCAATACCATTTGTTCCGATTCAAGTTTAGAAGCCGCATATCCAGGGAACGTAAACCGGCCGCCCTTAGCCGGCGGCAGAGCCCTCCCCTCGGTCTGGTTGACTATGATGGTGATGCAAGTCGACCCGAGGTAGGGCACCATCGCTACCTCGGCGGAGCTGGTGAACACCAGCCTGGTCACGTCATGCTCCTGGCAGAGAGATATTACGTTTTGGGTCCCTGAAATGTGTTCATTCTTTGATTGATCATTTCTAGTGCTAAAAGTTCCATAGTATGAACTTTAATTCCTAAAAGAACCAAACTCTTAACACGTATGACACTGCTGATTTTCAATTCAAATCAAATTTATTGCAATTTTCAATTACCTTCAGCTACCACACCTATAAGGGATTGATTACTGGGAATCAAGGATTACACCGACAATTGTGATGCAGAGGCAGACCGGGGAAAGGGTGGATGGACTGTGTGGAAGAGGACTGGAGCAGGACGGGAAGGACTGAGGAGGCGAATGGTGGGAAGCCGCAGTGAGTGGAAAATATTTATGGAGGTCAAACCCCACCTTGGGTTGTATCCCCGTGCTGAAGATAAGAAAGATGTTTCAATCATGCACGTGTCCATATTTACGTACCCGCTCTGGAGAAATAACGTTTTTCAATAAAAACGCTACTTTTTTCTGAAAACTTTTTCGATTTTCGAGATATTATTATTAGTTATTAATTAAGAAACGTTGGTACAATATATTTTTTTAATTAAAATTATTACTCGGGTACCTTCAATATTATTTTTGTGTAATTCTTCTTTATTTGGAGGGTATTCATACGACACGTACGCCGCACAGTGGATCACGCACGTCACTCCACGAAAAGCTTCTTCTATCGAAGTCCGATCCTTTATATCCCCTATTGTCGATACGACTGGTATTGGTCCTTTCACATCTGGGGAATAAGTTAATCTACTTTAAAGTTTACAAAACCACAATTCGAATCAATATTGACTAACAAATAACGCTATGTACAACTTTATTTTAATTTATTTAGGATCGAACTAAGCTCACATTTGGGAGCCGAAATAGTGTTCACACACATCAATCCATTCGGTACCTACCCCGCAGAGTATAGGGGTGGGTATTCGAGTAGGTACGATATAATATTTGAGACAGAACAAGAAAAGCTATTTTCTTCCCATGATTAAATTCTCAGCTCGAGACGGAATAAAACAGGACGGGTTAATATTGCTTACGTCTAAATTGTGTTATCAATTAAATTTATCGGCTGTTTACAGTGGAATAGGCACGCTACCAGCCACCACACTCGATACTCGTACATAGCTAGTTACTTACTCAAACAATTCCGATAAGGCTTCAGATCCACAATCCTTATCTCGGAAACACTTGACTGCTTCAATTGGATCTCCCGAACTATATGTTGTCCCACAAATCCAGCACCTCCTACACAAGATTGCCAATATTATGTACAACGTTAATATTCATGTATCCACGCAATAATTCAATAAAATCCTAATATTGTTGGAATCGGCGTTAATATTGACGAATTTTTTTTTTTAAATGCTTAAAAAAATAATATTAAAATAATGTGTGTGATTTTGTTTATTTACAATGTCACGCAATGAAGTGTTGCTTTCTACAAGAACATTGTATTTGTTGTATTTAACTAATTAATTTATACTGCAATGCGTTTAAAATGGTAACGAAACATAAAAACAGGTTACTGAAAAAACGTTCTTATTAAAACAATTTTTAAAAAAATATGCAGTAAAGGTGAGTATTGAATACGATGTTTAAATTTATTTATCATTCTTTACCAGTTATTAGAATAATTTCATTTTTATTATTCATGATTGAACTTTTTTCACAAACAAACCGATTAGTTCACAGCCGAATTGAAACAAACACATAATAGTTCGCGGTGCAGCGACACACTTTCCGGCAAAAGCTAGCGATTGCTTTATTTATTTTCGAATTCCGGTTCTTGACTTTCCCCGCCAAACGTTAAACAAATAATGCACTCGTTGGAAGAAGTCTGCGATATAAACGACATAGCTAACCAAATGCTGTCGAAATGATTCGAGATGCGGACTTTCACTTACAGCATGATAGTAAAATAATCAATTATATGGTATTTACCATGAGTACAGAGCGGTGTGTTACGTTTCCTAAGAGATTTCAATATCGTAGTTGTTGACACCATTGTTAATATTGTGATATAATAAATACGTAGTCCCCCTCAGGCCTGTGCGGTACCTTCGTAATACTATATTATGTTGAACTTACGATGTGCGTATTATGTAGACTCGAATAGGTACGTCGCGTAATCAAATATGTGTACGCATTATTATGTATGTAGTTAAACATGTAACGTGGGTTAACTGAGAAGCAATTTAATCGCAAGAAGGGTTCATTTTATACCTGTTCAGCATTAATTTTGGTATCTGTACTTAATGTTGGATTTTTTTTATCTTGATTCGTAAATTTACCTAATATTATAAGGGCTGTACTTTTTCGGACTCTCGGGCCCTGAAGACTGGAGTGATTATTTAAATAATGAATTAATTTTCCACAAATAAGTCTGATTCAATTTAATTTTTCGAGTTTGTTAGATTTTTACCACAAATTTTAAGTTTTATTTTATTTTTCTAGGAGCGCTACAACATTTTGGAAAAGTACCTACCCCAACATTAAAAAAACCTTTTAAGTAATCTCTAAAATTAGAAAAACTCTTTTGTTACTACTTCAAAAGCAAGAACTTCTGCATATTTCAGATTCGTGCACCAAGCCTGCTCAGTTAACGGTGGAAAAAAAAAATTCCATGCTGCAGGCTGCAGTACCATGATTAAACCTCACATTTATTTTGGTGGGAATAATAAGAGGGAAACATGAAAGAAAAAAGTATGAAAGGAATAGATTTTTCAATATTTATTCAATAATACTTGTACTCAACAATGTACACATTTTTAAAAAATAATCTTATGTACTATTTTAACATACTATATTTTTAAAATAATAATTTAACAAAAGTGCTGTACACGATGTTATTGCATATTTTTTATCATTAACACTTCAAATATTTATATTCTGCAACTATTGGTCACAATAGTTAATGTCGCGACACTCCGAGAGATGACTTGCTTCAGGGGGTTCTAAACTTCAATGCTCGGGAACGCAATTTGTAAATATCTCACAAAAATCAAAAGTAGCTACAAAAGAGAATACCTGGTATTGAATCCAGACTACCACATCATAACCAGTCACCTTTTTTCAATTTCATTGTTTAACTCAGTGATACACAACCCTTTCAGCAGAAGGGCCGCATTACCTATTCTTCGAACCTTCGCGGACTGATTTTTTAGATTTTATTCAAAACTCCCTGGAACCATCTATACGTTTGATGAGAAATCTAAAAATAGGCACTACAATCACTATTCAGAATTCATTTAGGACATCAGGTATCGTTTAACAAAAAATCTTTTCAAAATTCAGTAATATTGGGCATCAAGCTGCCACTGTAAAAATAGAATTTAATCGATGTTTAACATCAAATAAAAGAGAGATGATACTATTGTTGATAATAATACATTTTTATTATTACTGAAAAAGTAATCGGTGGGGCAAAATTCATATAATTGCTTACTAGAGGAGTGCACATTTAGTGTATAAAACACGATGATTGCTTATTAATTAGGGTAGTGCACATCTAGTGTATAAAACGTAATGATTACTTACTATTTTAGTGCACATCTAGTGTATAAAAGACCATAATTGTTTACTAGTGAGTGCATGTCTAGTGTAACGCGATGGTTGCTTACAAGTGAAGTGCACATCTAGCTTACAGAACAAAATACATAAAATTAAATTCAAAATACAGTAAGTAGCTAAAATATTATTTTATCAACTGTAAAGTTGATGTAAAACACAAAATCTTTAATGGAACAAAAATCCTGATAAGAATTAATTTAAGTAAGATACAGTAGTTTTGAATGTAAAATAAACGTTATCCTTCTTGTGTTGCCAATGTTATTGTCGTACCATTAACGGTAAAGTTTTAAGTTTTTTTATGGAGCAAACACTTTGTGGTGTAACATTATAATTTAAAAATAAAACAATTACTTCATACTACACCACTCTACTAATAATTTATACTAATGCCAACCAGGTTTCGCTACCACTCTAACTTCATCGGGGCACTATAATAATAACTATGTATAATATAAATTATAATGGTTCATATACTTTTATTACAGAGTGAGATAAAATACAGTATATAAACCATTGTAATCCATATTGTATAGTTATTATTATACTGCTCTGATGAAGTTATGGTGATAGCAAAACCTGGTCAGCATTAAGTGGTTTAATACGAAGCAACTGTTTTGTTTTTTTTTAAGTAATGTTTTAATTGACAATTAATAAAAATAAATATTAGTACAAATATAATTTGAATAATGATTATTTATGCAGTGATATAATTTAATTTCTAAGACAAAACTAAAATTATGTTACAGGAATGGAATCGCATCAATTGGAGACTTTTCTTTGTATTATTTTAATAACACTTTGGCACGGCCTAATAAATAAATTTCAATATAATAAACATTTATCTAGTGAATAATTGTATTGAACCACATTTGAAATAACACATATTGATAATAATGGAAAATTGCACAAATTAGTGAAAAGTGATTAAGCTAGGGAATAAAATCTACTTACACCTACCAAATAACAGTTTATTGTCAAAAATGGTAATTATGTCAACATCGACAACATCAATAATTTAAGATTAACACTTAAATGAAAATGTTAATAACACAAACAGTTAACATAGCTTAGTAAAAACACTTACCAAATATGAGAAACAAATAATTTCAATACTCATTATGAAAAAAAAATACTACCGAATTAGCCCAGACATAACACAATGTTTTATTGAAGAAAAACAAAGCAAATAGAAATTGCGTAAAATTAAAAGACCAGTTAATAACCACATACTTTTCTAAACTGTTACTTTTTTATTCAGGATGCACCATCTTTACAAGTTGACGGGAGTGTGTTACCATTCTCAATCCTTTTGTTTAAAAAAAATTATTGAGAAGCATTTGAAATTATTTTTGCTATTATTTAGACAAGAAATGTTCATTAGTTACAAATAAATAAAGGAATTAGAAAAACTTATGAAAAGAACTCCAATGCAGATGAGACTGATAAAATTAACAATCTGATAAATCATCAAGCACTGGAAATCACAACAAGTTATATTGTTTAATTTATATATCATTACATGATTTTTATATTCGGGGCCCGGTTATATTTGGATTAATAAGTAATTGTGGGTTCTAAATATGTAATAAATATTTACATGTATTTAATTTAATGCAAATTGAATTAATAATGCGACACATGCAACAGAGAAAGGCATATTTATTAGTGATGCAACGATTACGATTTCAATACCAACTGTAACTATTATACATAAATAATAGTAACTGCAAGATAAAAGAATCTGTGGTTATCATAATCATTGATTATCTCTATAATTATATATTCAATTATTTAAAAATAAAAAAAACTTTACTTATCAAAGTATCTGATGTAATTGTACCCATCAAATTAAGAATCCTTGCATCACATACGAGTATATTAATCATTACATTTTTTGCAAAGTTTCTGTCATGCTAAAAAATCGTTTGATATTTTGTACAAATGTTCACCTGTGTGACTAGGAGCCAAAGTAACTAATTCATTAGCTAATCGATATATACATTTACCACATTACATTAGCCATAAAGTAGGGATTTAAAACCCCTACAATGCACACCAAATTGACATATTCATTGTTTGTTATAGAAAGTATTAGAAATGTGATATATGTTCTAACAAAAAACTTCAGACATGTAAAATTTGAAAGCCCTATAATGTGCTGGTTGATATTGGCAGAAAATACTGGATATTCTTTCCTTATAGCTACATTAAACGACTACACGAAATAATCCAGAAATAGACAGCATCGGCAACACAATTCATTCTATTTGATGCGCTTTAGCCATCACAAACTGCACTGTGGTGAACAGATGGATTTTCAAAGATTTTTCTTGAGTAGTTTGCATCTATATTCAAATTTGAAAAAGATTATCTAGTAAGAATGATTCCATTCAAGTGGAAACATCATGTTTTTTACATATTGTAGAATTGACAGATGAGAATGCAACTTTCCAAGGCAGATAAAATATTTTACAAGTAAAATGAACTTCTTTAATACATACTCGTATAATAATTGTATTATTACAGAGGGATTACAGAGCATTTTGTCATACAAATGAACTTAAAGCTTATTTTACTTCTGGAAGAAAATATTTCTATGGTATGTATTTTATATTATGTGACTGAAGTGAAATCACATTGTAGGCATTATTATTAATATCAAAAAATAATAAGCCAGTTTGGACAATTTTTTATAGCAAAAAAAATCCTAGATAGGGTAATTGAAATATGGTAAAATATGTACACATATCTGCAAGAGTGCAGGGCTAGGGAATGTCAGATGAAAATAAACAAATCTTTATACAATTGGCAGTTAAGCAAGGGTTGATTTAGTCATGTTTAATAATGATGTTAGGTTATTACACGGCATTATTATAAAGGTTGCAAGTTGTTTTGCCTAATTTACCTCCTGCAACCAAAAGTTGCAAAATCTGATATATAATAACAAAAAAAATGCATTTACAATCATTCAATAATGCTCAATTAAACAATTTCAAAATTTTCAACTGGGGCTAACACACTAACCAGGCATGATAACCAATTCACACTTTGATTCGCAGGTTAAAAAAATAAAGCTGTTTAGGATGGAGTTGACACCTATGAAATTAGAATTTGACAAATGTACGTGGTTTGAAAAATCACATGTTGTCTAGGTTACTTGCCTCGCTTTCTGTCAATGGAAACAGTTTGGCAGTTAACTGCAAGCCCTTCGTGGAGATATACAAGAGATACGATATATCACTGAACAGGGTTATCCCTATTACAAAAACGTGTTGTGCAGTGCCACCTCAAAAACTAAATATTCTAACCGTCAATTGTTATTTTCCATAATAAATAATAATTTCAATAACATTATCGGCTAAAAATCTTAGTTACATCAGATCATAGTTTTTTTGTGTTTCAATGTTTGAAATAAACATTAACACAAAGAATATAAAATAAGGGTAGATTGGCAGTTTTGGAACATGGCATAATTTACAAGTATAAATAAATAAATATAAAATGTTAAACTTTATTTGCTAATTTAAACTCTGTAACAAGAACATACAACAGTTAGTAGTGCTAGTTTATTATTTAACTTAATTCATCAATAACTTACAACAAAATTAACAACAGACATTACAGTCATAAGGCATTCAGGCCTGTAATAGTTGACCGAGGATGAAAGAAGAAGAGAAGTGATTCCATCCTGTTGCAGAACTCCCGCTTGCGCTTGGTTAGTAGAATATGGCTGAAGCGGATCGGGACCCGACTGTAAAGTCTTTGTACTGTGAAAATACACAAATCTGAAAATAAAATAAAAGCTTTTATACACTGACTCATTTTCAAGGGGCCAGAAAGAAAAACAATATTATGTGGGTTACAAATTAACCCATTATTTTATCCGTTTTAAAGGAACCGAAAAAATAACACTTATTTAGAAACGGTGCACGCCAGGGTTCTTTCAGTGCGGAATTTATAGTGTTCAACAATAACTGCACGGAATACTGTACGTTAGATGGGGTGTTGCACACATACAACACGGCGCCGCAGTGGAAAGAATCCTGATGTATGCAGCAAACCTTATATCCTGGTTTTACTGTATGTACCTTCTGTTAAACTCATTTTGTACAGCTTTACATGGTTAACTTAGCAGTTGGTGGTACTGTATGTGTAGATCTTTGGAATACAGTTTTTTTCCAAACATTTCTGACTTTCACCCTTCTAGGGTGTTCTTGGTCATCGTTTCTAATAAATAGATAAAGGGAGCCTTCCCTTTAAGTAAAAGATAACTTTATCAAGCTGTCTAGCCATTCACTTTGTGCAGACATCTGAAAGGTTAAATAAGGTAAAATATCCAAGAACCTCAATCTTGCTGTTTAATTTTTGCCAAACTATGACAAAATTATGTGCATTGTCTGAATAAGTTATGTAATTTTACCTTGTCTTTGAGTTGCTGGCACATCTGCAAGGCTGCTGTGAGCAGCCAGAGAACCTCATTTAGCCACGGCACGGCACAGTCTGCCTGGCACGAGTCATATCCCATGGTGCCGTGCACTGAGCTCAGCTGGTAGGCAGCAAAAACCAGCTTGTGAGACTGGATGTAGAAGGATATCGCTAGGTCCTCTGGCAAATTGGGTGACAGTGATTTCTGAAATAAAAAACAATAAATTTACATCTTGGAAAATTATTGGGAGCATAAATCCCGCAGTGGAACCCCTTCAGCACAAGCCATACTCAGTAGCTGGGTGAAGACCAACATTACTTGACATGCAGTTTGTTTCATTTTTTAAGTGACTAAATTTAAAGTAATGTGTAGTAGAGATGAAAAACCTGCTCGGAAGTCAGAATGGATTCCTTCATACCTGCTTCGATAAGTATGTCGAATCAATAGTGTAGATCTGCTACAAACGCCGTACTGCAGGAATTATGTCGCCACCGAATGCAGGATCAATGTACTACTCCAGCTCATATGAAAAACAATGATCTTCATCTACTGACACCACTAATTTTAGTTGTGATTCCACAGACTGCACATGCCATTGAATTCAGAGAAGCACTTACATGGGTACATGACTTACAGGTATGTGGGAACAATTGATGCCATAAAAGGTGTCACCCCGCTTCTAATAAATCAGTCGATATTAGTCAGTCAATAAATATACTCTTCGATAAACCAATGTCTTGTCATTTCTCCAGCCGGTCCCCATCCCGGATCCCCGCAGCTTGTGAACAGACCAGTAACATTTAAGGAGGTCATCACAAAAGTGACATAACCCGCAAAAATGCCTATGCGAAGGTGTTTGAAAAGACGTGTATTACGTATTTCTCAGATCCGTGATATTAAAATCATCTCGAATTGGTACCTACTAGTAATTTTATAAAAATTATCAATTTTAACAACTAAAATGTATATTTACCATGTTCCGGCTCTTCATGAGCTCATCAATGGTCTTTTTCTTTGGCAATACAAGTGCAGAGCGCGCCCGCTGTAAGGCTCCCAGGAGACAACCCACAATGTGAAGAACTTCATCAGCAGATCTAAAAAATACATAAAATGGTTGTTGATAACAATTTCAGCACTGTTTTATAACAAATATACAGACCAAGTGTCAATTGGGTCTGAAAATATACTTCAAATTTGATGCCAACATAATATGGTATAATAAGGCCTTTGTTTACTGGTTGTCAAAAAAGAAAAATTAGGAATTTTATTTAATATTGAATCAGTAAGGAATATAGGAAATCATTCCAAATTAAAGATAAATTGTTCTTTTATTTGTCTACTAAAAATAAATAAAAATTTGGCGGTTTTATAGAACGTTCATTCGGAATGGTATCACCTCAAGGTTTTGTACTTTGCATAGTTGCAAGAAATATATGGTAGCCTTGCATCATCACACATGTAAGAATGTTTTAAACCTTATCATACTGTACCAAACTATGTACATACTTCCTCATGTTTTAGATTATTTATATGTGTATACAATACAAAATAAATTACCTTTTTAGGTTTTCCTTTATTTAACAAATATTTAGTTACTACACAAAAAAAAGTTATTATTATTTTTGCAAACATAATGCAATATGTTCTATCTCAAGGTAGAATAGGTTGAATATAAGAATAAAAAAACATATAAAGGTTTCAAAGAAGTTTAAATCTACATCATCCGATAGACCATCCGATTTTGGCCGTATTCTGTAAGCCCTTTTAGTACCTGAAGATGTAATGTTTATCAACATTGTCAATGTGCCCGATGGCCTGCTGAAGGTGGTTGGCGGCGTCCTGAATCTGTTGCAGTTTCCACGGATTGTCTTGTTGGATGGAGGTGCGACACACTGTGTGCATTTGCCGCATCACTTTGAAACTTATATCCTGTTAACAAAATATTGAGTACTATGACAAAAAAAATACAAATGAATTAAAAATTATAACTAACAATCCAATTATTGGAATATATTTTTATTATGGTAATTAAAAAAACATTGAGTTAGTACTGAATCTTGGAATATGAAAGGAGCCTTTGTTACTTACAGACAAGTAAATATTAGCTCGGTGTTAAATAACATCCTTTTAAAGGGGTTTTGACATGTCAAGAAAGGTATTAAAAAATAATTTATGTCAACATGTGAGTTTATGTTCATTAAAATGTGAATCATTATCGACCAATGATAATACTTATCTTAATACAGTTTAAATAATCTCTTATGTGTCAATCAAAATTAAATACCTATATTAATACATCAATTACTAAAAGATTACAAATGAGTGATTTGTATTATTCTAACAATTGGACGTAGTTATGCAGAAAGCGTCCAAACCAAAATTTGCCAAAATCGAATTTTACATGTTTCCTATAGATAAATACGAGATATCTATCTGCTGAAAACATCCAAGCTCCAAATGCAATAGATTTTTGGTAATTATTTTTTTTACTAACCCACATTGCAGATATTTGACTTAAATTTATGTTTAAAAATATTAAAATGTAGAAAAACATAGGAAATAATGTTTTTTTTTTAAATAAACACATGGTTAGATTATTAACGACCTATTTACAATAATTTTCATAAAGAAAAAACACTGACATTCAATTAACAAATGTCGTAATATGCTTTTGTATTGTCATATTTTCAAACGCCTCTTTCTCAATTTGATTTTTTTGGGTTGGATGCTTTCTACATAACTACGTCAAATTAAAGATAGGACAGTCATAAATATGTGCCAACTACATACCACAATTGTTTACTTTATATTTGTTGAAGATATGAATTTATTACCGTTTTATTGGTCAATATAGTAGTATATTTATAATCTGTGGATTAATATTGTCAACTAATTGCACATTGAGGCAAAAAAGTCACCAAAAATAAAGAAGCCTATTTACCTACTTTTCAATTGTTCGATTTTTTTTCATAATTGAAACACTTTAGGTAGGTACCACCATAATAATTATATGAGGCGGTACCCATCCAAATCTTCAACTCGTCCAACTGAAACTGAATCAACTATCAGCCTAACAACTATTTTGTTATTGTATTTATTGAGTATATTTTGTTGATATTGGATTTAACCATGTACTTATTTAAAAACTTTTTTTTTAAAGTTATTTATGAGGGTTGTATATGTGAAATAATCTGGTATTTTTGCCATATCAGAAAGATTAAAAAATAATTCTTGTACCCCTTTAGATACCTACGCATGACTGTGAAAGATGACAATGCTTGATTTGGTCGATTATAATTAATCCTGAGGTTTCATAATAGTTTTCTATATTTA
This sequence comes from Drusus annulatus, assembly GCA_022651775.1. NCBI lineage: Eukaryota > Metazoa > Arthropoda > Insecta > Trichoptera > Limnephilidae > Drusus > Drusus annulatus. The sequence continues at coordinate 20,102 of JAGWCC010001047.1, read as the reverse complement.
ATGATCCGTTTTCGCAAAAAAATTATCCACTAAGTTGTCTTAGTACTCAAATAAACTGTAATAAGGCAATAAATACCATTGTTTACGTAAAAATTAACATGCTGCTGCGAGGAGATAAATTGGCGCCGCTCGAACGGGATGGGTTAATAACTGGTAAAGTAGGTACTGATGGTTTACGTTATAATACATACTATATTCACTTTTGTTTATCTTTCAAAAGTATTACATTGCTTAACACTTCCGACATAACAACCCGTTGTTTTACTATACTCTATTCATAGAATGAATGGATACTAAGGATATGCGAGGCACAGTCGTCATTTACTAATTTAGTCATTTTTAATGTGGAACAAATTAAACAAGGTACATGGATTTAAATAACAAAACAGCGATAAAAGAAAAACTATTATAATATGTTACCTATGTAAGAATTGTTTGTGAGAATAATGTCTTCTGACCCTTATTATCGTAACAAACATATTTAACATTAATTTGAGTTTCTTGGGTACTTTGCTATCTGTACAGAAAGACATCTGCATATACAATGCATGTAAAGATAGAAGAATAAAACGAGGTCCACTCTCCGCAGTCTTAGCAGCATAACCAATAAAACAGCACCAACATAAAAATTATATTGATACGTTCAATGAAACTTACTGCGTGTGTAATGCTGTCCCCCGTCAGAGTTACTACACACTTCAGTTGTTCTGGTGGAGACGTAAGAATGAATTTATCTTGTTTTTGACCTTCGTTGCCGTGCAAGGGAACAGGAAAACGGTGTGCACATTCCTAAAATTAAAACAAATTAATGAATGAGCTGGTGAAATATCTAGAGCATATCAAGTTATATTGATGGAGACAAGAAGAAGCAGTTAATTTCAAATATAATATGGTTTAGAAAATTAATATATGGGTATTCAAAAAGTATGTGTGATACATAAATATGCAAGCATACTTACTACTAATACAGAATGTAGTTGATGTAAAATTGCATGAACTTCTTCGTGAAGAACCCATTCAAACTCCATTTGCTGTAAAATACAATAAGAAATATAAAACCATAAGTGCCGGTTATAACGTCATATTTACACAACCAATAATCCTGAAAAACTGAATTTTCTCAATAATACTAAGCCACTATTAGCGGATATTAGCGAAATGTGAGCCTTTAAAATACCAAATAAGTACAGTAAAACAGTACTAAGTATCAATTAGTATTAGATATAATTAATAAAAATGATGATCAGTTATATAAAATTACCATTAGGATAGATATTTGAAGAATATTTATAAAAGATTTTTTCGTACAGAAGAAATCATTATATTTTCTGCAGATACAGGTGCATATGAATTTAATATTATACAGGTTTACTCAACCAAATATTATATGATTGAAAAACCAATTTGCATAAACATTGTTTTCTTTCAGGCACTGATCAATAGGTATGTGAGTGTGTATGTACGTACATGCTTCAAAGACAATGTGAAATAGAAGGTCAATCCTAAAGGAACGTATTCGTTTGCAATTTACACATACAAAGCTATAATAAATATATAAGGAAACGATTAGAATTAATGATTTATGTGGTCATTCACAGGGAATGGACAAAAACAATCATTTAATCAATAGCTTTAAAAACTGTTGTCACTCGACCAATTTGGAAAAAAATGGCGATAAAAAAATCTCGTAACTTATGAACCCCTTAGATAGTCAATCCTTCGTTGAATTTGAAAGAAAATCATAAAAACTTACCAAATTCATCGCTTCTTCCTTTTCACAATCAGCCATTTTCTCAAATTTTAAATAGTATAAAGTAAGAACTGGCAGCCATAAAAAAAACTAAGGAACCGGATATTCATAGAAAAGACATGAGGATTTGACGTTTGGCTAAAAACAATACGTTTGACAGAAATTAATGTCAAATATCGCGCCAAATGTGATTTCGTTTTACGTTATGAAAGTAATTGAAATTTAAACAATGGGAGAGAATAATAGAATCGTTGCACTAATTGACATGGACTGTTTCTACTGTCAAGTGGAAGAAAAAATCAACCCTGATCTGAGAGGCAAACCTATAGCGGTTGTGCAATATAATGAATGGAAAGGCGGGGGGTAAATAAGGATTATAATTTTTTTAATTTTTAACTACTATATTTTTTTAGGTCTTTACAATAAAACTCTATGTAGTTTGCGCCAAAAAAATTAGAACGACGGTTGCAGTCGTGTTTTTATAATAGACAATGTCTATTTGTTGCATTTTATAATGCACCTTTATCTCTCAAAATTAATATTATTTTTCATTGAATATTCATAGCAATCGTATTAATAATTTCAGAATTATAGCGGTGAACTACTTAGCTCGAGCCAAGGGGGTCAATAGGTCTATGAGAGGCGATGAAGCTCGAGAGTTATGTCCCGATATAGCTCTTCCCAAAGTGCCTTGCGTCAGGGGAAAAGCCGATATATCCAAGTAATCTATTTTGTTTGTCTTATTAAAAGATTCAATGTGTTAGCAAATTAACTATTTCTGCTTATTTCCATAATTTAGTAAAACATGATACCCTGATAATATCTTAATTTACAGATATCGTGATGCAGGCAAAGAGGTTGCACTTGTTTTACAAAGATTCACACCATTACTAGAAAGAGCATCCATCGATGAAGCTTATTTGGATGTTACACAAGTCGTAAGTTATCTACTTAAATTGCAGTATTTTTTTTTTATTTACTACTAATACTGCACAAGATTCCACCCCAAATATACTTTGTATTATTTTATATTAATTTATTTTGAAATAACACTATTTTTTATTATTTGCGCACGCCTGGATTTAAACTCGCGATCTGTAGATGTAGTTGAGGATCTTAACCGCTCAACCACCTTTGTCGTTGTCACTAGCATCAAACTTTAAACTTATTCTTTACGTTATATTTTTCTAGGTCAAAGACCGCATGAATTCAAGTAGTCAGACAAAACGGATAGCTTCTGCAAACTTACCCAACACCTTTGTGCTGGGATACCCAAGCGTTGAAGACTTTATTTCTGAAGTTTACAAAGACAATAGCTGTGATGAAGAACTATTCTATGACCAAAAACATTCAATGCAACTTTTGGTCGGTGCGGTTGTGATAAGTGAAATCCGTGAAGCAGTCTATGAAGCAACAGGTAATCAATACATCTGTTACAAATACATACTTTCTTCATTACTAATGTATAGGACCCAGATTTCTCTTTGCGATGTCAGGGCTGAACTCTAAGGTAAAATAATTTCAGTATTACATACATATTTTAAAAAGACACATAACACTCATTTTAAACTAGTATATTGTGAATGAGTGAGACGAATCATCTTTTTTTAAATATCATTTTTGTGAAGAAAATAGTCATTCAACATCGAGTGACGTCAACATAGCAAATTTATACAATAGATTGAATTATGTAAATCAATTATTGTAATATTTATTTAAGTTTGCGTTTGAATTTGTATTACTCTAGGTTACCGATGTTCGGCAGGTATAGCACATAATAAAATAATGTCTAAGCTAGTATGTGGAATGAATAAACCAAACAAACAAACCCTTTTAACTCTGAATGCAGTCACAGCAGTTTATGAGTAAGTTGTCTCGTACACATAAACTTATTGTTTTAGTAAAACCAATTGGGTATTAATCATTTTATTAAAAAAATTTTAGGTCCTTACCGTTAAATAAAATTAAAAGCCTTGGTGGAAAGTTTGGAGTGACGGTTTGTGATGTACTTAAGATATCAAAGATGAAAGACCTAATACATTTTTCTGAAAAGGATTTACAAAAATTATTTGAAGAGAAAAATGGGTGAGAATTTTTAAAAATTATTTGTTATATTGATTAATTTATTTATTTGAAATAGTACATAATATGAACATGACATATTATGTCTCTAGTTTTTCAACCAAATCCTTATTGTAATAATACAATTTATTTTAGATCGTGGCTGTATAACATAGCCAGAGGGATAGACAATGAACCTGTAACTCCGCGATTTACTTCGAAAAGCATAGGATGCTGCAAGAAGTTTGCTGGGAAAAGTGCCATTTTAACATTATCTTCATTAACCCATTGGCTAGGTGAACTCGGTGATGAAATTGAAGAACGTTTGAAAACAGATTCCCTAGAAAACAGTCGATATCCTACCCAAGTGGTTGTCAGTTTTACTAAACAGCTAACCAACGGGAAAGACGTTTCTTGTTCTCGCTCCATAAATGTAAAAAAAGGAAATGATCTTTGTGGAAAGATGCTTTCAGAACATGCATTAATTTTAATTAAAAAAGACTCCAAACCATTTACTCCTGTAGAAAACAAAGGTATGAATTTTAAAATAAAATATTTAAATAAATTGATGTATTGGATAACCTGCTAAGTAAATCTGAATAATAGAGTCTCGTCATAATAATTTACCGGATTCCCTGGCATTTTTTAAATTAGTTTTAGATTGGGGAGGTTTAAATGTATAGCTAAAAGTTTTGTATTCTTTTCAGATCCTGAAACAGTGGCCCTCACACACCCAATAAAATACCTCGGCATCAGCGTTGGAAAATTTGAAGAATTAACCAATTGTAAGAAAGGAAAAAATATTGTACACTTTTTTGGACAAAATTTACCGATTGATCAACTAATTAATGAAAATTTTGAAGAAAGTCTATCAACAGAAGAAACTGATCAAAATCCCACATCTCCAATATTAAAACGAAGATCTCTAAATACAACAGAAAAACAAGACAGTACGATTCACACATCTAAATTGTCAACACAAGAATCGTTTTTCATCAAATATTTCAAAGGCAGTGATAAATTGGATGATCCAGTTACAAACTTAGATGGCAAAGAAGAGGATGGGAAAAGTGGAAATATTGTATTGGAGAAAGAAGATTCAAAATCACCTACAAAATATAAAGATGATACCGGTGTCTGCCTTCCACATAAAGAATCTATTCTCGATGAAGAATGTAACTCTGATGACTCAGAATGTACAATCGATCTTGAAATAAATCGAAGTAAACTGCTTAGCAATTGTGAAGAAGTACACCCTACTATTGCTGCAAGGCCCTCAGTTCCTAGAAACTTTTTTACATTTTCAAAAAGCGAAGAAATTTCAGATGAACATAATGCGAGCTTTATTCTATGTAACGAGTGTAATAAAAATATACCTGCCACAGAATTCAGTGTCCATAGTGACTATCACGTCGCTTTAGCTCTAAGACAAGAAGAGAGAAGATCAATCCAGAAGCCTATTGTTCAATCTGCCTTGGTACAGCAAGAACAGAAGAAAAAGAAAAATTCTCCGACAGATTTAAAGAAGATAGGAAATATTGCATCTTTCTTTGCAAAGTCTGCTGAAAAGCCAGAGGATGATGATGTCCCAACCGAAAAATGTTTTGAATGTGGGAAAAATATCAAACTATCAGATTTTTCAGAGCATTTGGATTATCATGAAGCAAAGAAATTGTCTATAGAAATCAACAAACCATCATTATTTATTCATTCCACTGACTCTAGTACTGGTAAAAGGAAACGGGACTCTAAAGAAGATACTTCTAAAAAGAATAAAAAAGATGGCAACAAACCAAACATAAGCAATTTTTTTAAAGAAAAATAATTTTTGGAGCTGTAAACTACAATAGTTAGTTGCCTGTGGTTTTTTCCTGTTATTGTTAAAATAATTCCACCGTACTTATTAAAGCGGTGTAAATATTATGCGTGGCATGAGATCGAAATAATGGAAACTTGACTCACAACAACCACAGCATATGCCTAATATTATAACCTACGCCTGGTTTAACCAAACCCACACGTAATAAATCTAATAAGTAAGATGGATATTAGTGTAAAAAGAATTATTTTTGGAATATATAATTTTAAATTATAAGTGGTGTAAATTATAATGTCACCACAAAATGTTTGCTTCATATGAAAACTTTATATTATTGTTGTCTGAAGTCTACTGTAAAAAGGCGAAGTCATATTCTGCATTTGCAAAACTTTAGATGAACATTTCAAAGTATTTATTTTATTGCTATGTATGTTTACTGTTTATATTAATTTATGATTCTGTTAATAATAAGTGTTTTTATAATATAACATATTTTAAATATTAAATCTATCTTTTTATTATGTTCTGTTGACATTTATTCATTAAATATAATAGTGTACATCTCCCAATTTAATGTCCTTTCACAGTTTGTCGCAATTGTATGAGACTTAACTAAGCAACTGGCTCCAGTCACATAGAAGTTAAGAGGTCGGGACGCAATTGAGGCATGCCTCTTCTGACGACAAATCAACCTACTAACTATAGTACTCACCGGGATTTGCATTAATTTAGATACTTAGCCCCTATATCCCTTTCGCTTCTAAGAGTTTTATAGAATACGACCTAAAGTAGGAATGAAAACAGGCCAATTGTCAGAAGAAATTATATTCAATAGCTCTTAAGCCGGGCACCAATGGCACGCCACATCCACTGGGTTTGTTATACTTATGTCAGCAATTCTGCTAACACTTTTCACTGAATAAAACCTTTAGGGCTCCTAGCACTAACACGCCGATATAGTTTTATCAACAATGTCAGTCATTTGTTTCAACACTCCCGAGCATGACTGCAAGCCGTCAACCAACAAAATACTTCACATCAACTAAATCCGTGTGTTAAACAATTATCCGATATTGTCGATAAAACTTTATCTGTGTTTGTGTTAGGAGCCCAGAGAGTAATATATATATATATATATGTACTCATATACCAATGGTTGTCTTTATGGTAGATTTGTATAATATAACATTATAATAAACTAACACAAGAATGATATACTTCATTAATTGCGTGAGGTGTTCTACCCTCTACCAAGAACAATGACATGCAAATAAAAATATTCTTATTAACAGATTGCAAAGTAGGAGTGGGACAAAAGGATTCGGAAAAAATAATCAAGAAATTTAGTGTATGTTTTAAAAATGATGTTTAATTTCTTTTCAAGAAATGATTACTGAGCATTGGCAAGTTCAGTCTGCCACTTCTTCCAGTATGTCAGGGGTCCATGCTCGGGGCGGTACTTAACGTTGCAACCGTCCTGGGCCAGACGGTTGTCGTCACGGAGCTTCTCATACACATCACGCTCGTACTTGGTGAATCCCCACTTCTTGGAGACGTAGATCTGAAAACAAGAACAGAATATTATAACATTACCAACATTTTATTTGCTTTCTTCAGTAAGATTCGGGTCCCCCTTCACACCAATAAAGCTTAAATCACTAAATTGCAATGCTGTATATCTATTTAACTTTCAAGTTTTATTGGGGTTGGTGAACTACTAAGTATTATTACTATTTTATTCAGGGGAGATACGCTGCACGGCCAAAGTTATAAAAAGTACAGTTTTCCGACTGTTAAAGATATTGAATGTATTTATAATTAAGCGTCCTTGAGATAATTAAATGGAAATAAAAAATAACCATAATGCACTTATATGGTGTATTTTTGTGATATTTCACCTCAAGTCACTCCATAAATTTTTATTGGCACGATAAATCAATTTTAAAAAATATTCTGTCAATCATATCAAGCTGATATTGTAATAATGCCCTTTAGTTATAGACTGGTTATATCAAGTACCAAGTACCAAACGGTTAATAGGCATCTCTTCAGTACAGGTGTCAATAATCCTTTTATTTATGTTCTACCTCGTATAATATTATTCATTTGCTTTTGTTTGTTACTCATTTACTTTTGCATTTTTCATAAACTTTTACTTGATTACCTACTGTTGTTAAATATTCTAATTAAATAACCTCTCATGTATATATGTTTTGGGCATCATGCCTGTTAAATGTACTAAAGTAAAATTAAAAAATGCATATAACCTTATAATCAAGTTGCATATCGTCGCTGGAAAGGCAAAAGGGCTTAAGCGACACTTTGGTCAAAAATGAGTTAAATATGCAGTTGTGATCAGTTCTTTTTTCTGCATTGAACGATCTGACTCTCGTTTGATTCCAACGACTTTAGAGGCCCTTCAGTCATCTAAAATATATTTACCATTTGGGAGAAGGCTCGACTCAAGCGATACAAGTTTGGGAATTTTTTTTAGGATTTTGTCGCTTCGGGGAACTCAGTGAAAGCATTGAGTTACCTTTTTTTTTCAAAATCCAACCAGGTACTGAAGACTTGTGAATTTTATTGTAAAAATAAACTTAAAAGTGCTCTGGTGTAAACTTCACGAAATGGCACTTCAGCCTTTTGCTTTTCCAGCGACGATATAATCCGCATGCAACGGGTATAGAAATCAAACATTGAATCACAGATTTCATTAACAAAATCTAGAGATTCCTTAAACTTTCCCTTCGACAGAATCATATTGTCAGATATGAATCCCATGTGAACATAAGCTCACTATAAACTAACCATTGTGATTAAATGTTGCGTGATGGGATATTTGGTGTTGAGATGATTAATACACAATGTAGAACTATGTGGATAAGGTATAGTGTATTACCTTCTGGCGACCGGGGAACTTGAACTTGGCACGACGCAGTGCTTCAATAACTGCGGGCTTGTAGCGGTCACTGGAACGCACCGACATGATGGGCTGTCCAATGTGAACTCGGGCAACGGTTCCTTGCGGTTTTCCGAAAGCACCTCTCATCCCTGTCTGGAGCCTGCAAGATACAAATACAATTAATTTAATTGAATTGGTAGTCATTATGTTGCAGAATAATTAATATTTCACCATCACATTTTTATTTTACAAAATTATCAATGTTTTCAAATGTTGATGAGCAAAGCTTTAAATAGAAAGGATTAATTTATTTTCTTCACTTTTCAAAAGTGCCCTTGTAACCCCATAGTTCTTATCTACAATGAAAATATTTATGAATATATCAGTGTCATCTGGATTTTCATATTATTTTGCAAGTCATGCATGTTTCACAATAATATAAATGATTGCACTATAATTATTATTTTTTGTCCAGTGGTGATTAATATACACGAAAAACAAGTTTGAAAAACCACAAAACAATAGTCCCCTAAGTTGCACAATTAGTTCTGAATGTATTCACTTAATTTGTATATAGCCTTAATCCCAGCCATAAAACCTTGGGTGATTAGTTATAGGAACTTATACACACTTCCAAGTAATTTTCTTGTATTGACATGGAGAAAATATTGCATATAAAAACTAACACATTAAATCACAATAACTTCGGTTTATCACAATAGTAAAACCTGAACGTACCTATCAGCTCCAGCGCACGATAACATTTTGTTGATGCGGATGACATGGAAGGGATGTACTCGCATACGGATGTGGAACTGATCTTTACCACAATTCTTCACCAGGTATTTGTTGCAGCAAATACGTCCAGCTTCCAAAGCCTCAGAACTCAGCTGCTCATATTCATCAGACAGCAAATGAATACATAGAGGGAAATCCTCTACTGAGGCCTTCTTCTTTCCCAGATCGAATATGCGAATCTTCGCATCAGGGACACCCCGACAGAACCTAGATTTCGGGTATGGTTTGTTTTTGCAGTAGCGGTAACTGTGAAAAAGAAATAACACCATTAATTGGGTTTATTCTAAGAGGCATGTTGAAAATAGGTTATAAAAATATTTGACAGTCGGTACATACCATCTCGCGGGACGTCGACCCATTTTGGCCTATAAACAAAAGAAACACACGGGTTAAAAGAATTCGTTAGTGCGATCCGATATCAATATCACATATTTAGCAATATATTACGTGTGGATGGATCAAAACTGATTAAAAAAACACAAACATACCGATTTCGCAGCGAGTCGGTGAACGTCAAACCGGAAAGAGTTTTTCTATGGAATACAAAGAACAACCACTATTCCATATAATTCTATGGATTTCGCTTATCGGCGATTACAAGCTTACCGGAAAAGAAAATTTAAAGTACTTACTCAACTTATTAATTCGAAAATATTTTTGAATTAGTTTTTTTAAGTGGAATATCATATAAGTTCGCTTTTATTATAATTTTAATACAAGACTTTACACCAAGTAATGCGTCTTGTGAATGCATTAATTTATCTGTATCTTTAAAAGTCAGGACACTGAGCAACTATTATTATGCATCTCCATAATAAATGGATAACTTTTATAGCTCCGTTTTTGTGGGAAAATCACCTCAAGGGCCATGTTCGAATTAAAATGCATAAGACCCCCCCACCCCCCTGCCCCGCTTAATATGCATGTGTTTCTTGTTATATTATTTTCATTTGAGTTTCTTCAATTAATCAGAAAGATAAATGCTTCTCAAAAGTCTAATGCCTAGTTCACACGAGGACAGGACAATATTGTCTTGAACAAAAGTTTGGAGGACAGGAAAATGGACCAAAAACTTGTCCTATACATAGACGGGCAGACTATCTCTAGGACAATGGCTTACCCCCCACCACTGCGCGCGGCCGTATTGTTCGCGTGTGAACGCGCACAGAAAGAACAGTAGAACAATAGCCACCGTTCTGTATGTACGTGTTGCTCCCAAACTCGCTCGTAACGTGAGCCATCGTGTATCCATTTTCGCAGCGTTCCACATTTGAACTACGGTTGTATTGTCCGCGGTTGAGACTGTTCACGGAACTGAAACAGGACAGTATTGTCTTGTTTTCTGTACTGTCCTCGTGTGAACTCTGCATTTGCAAATATTTGCTTCTTTCAAATTCATTCACACTGCCTGTACATTATTATTTTGCATTATCACCCATTGTCTGTCTCAAGAATTTATGTTTGCTCTTATATGAGCCATATCTCAGGAATAAAAATATATTCTGACAGAAATGTTTGCCTATTTGCTTATGTTAGTGTAATTTCTCACCTGAAGAAAATCATGATAGGAAAATTGGTTTGAACATGAAAAAAATATAGGAGAAGACTTCAATTACTTTAAATAATACATTTTGACATTTAATTAAATACAAATAGGTTTGATCAAATAAAGGATCATCTATGTAAACACTAAAATATTGCAACCAAATAATCTCCAACTCAAACTAAATTCATTATTGTTTTAAATTCTCACAAAAGTATAGTTATACAAGTGTGGCACTATCTTGGAGGAACAATATGTTACTCCAAGGGCACCATTATATAATTAGTAGGTAATCAGTTTGAAAAAACAGCTGGGGGAAAACAATTATTCTTATCTAACTCTTGGAGATTTTTAAAAATCTTCCATTATATGCCTATGTTGCAATACATATAAACAAAAAGGCAGGAAACTTAATTTTTTTATTATACATTTTCACTATATTTAACAAATATGTATGTCAATAAAATGCAACTAACCCAAATACCTCAACTTAGATAATAAAACATTGAAATAATACAAGCATTGAAGAATACAATAATAATTGTCTTATGAAAGGTAATTTTAAAAAATACTCATAGGTACATCATAATATTTCACAAAAGCAAAAAAATGCCTTTTTAAATCATAATATCAAATATGTGATGTACAGGTCTTAGAAAACCTTTAATGTTTTTTAGATACGTATGTATAATACACAGTCTACAATAAACTTGTATATATGTACTATTTATTTATATTATGTTTGATGAAACCGTCGCATTTTTTGTTCATTGTCTCTGTTTATAATTCACATGACGTTGTGAAATGTTCATTTTAAAAAAGCACTTGTTAATAAGAATGGTGATATTTAAAGTTATTTCTAATAATAGTAGGTACTAAATACTAAATTAATTTCAACAGTTCTTTATCAAAAACAAAAACAAAATATTGTTAAATAGTTATTCAGCAGCATTGATAGAAAAGATCAACAAAATACATATTCAAAACTGTCTTAAAAGGGGCTTCACTTTTATTATTACACTAATAATTGTCATTTGTTCAGATGGAGAATACAATTAACATTTTTAATTTCAAATATGTAAGGACATTTTGATACCCTTACAAAAATCTTTTTTAACTAAAAATAACATGAGTATCATAATACAAATAATTCAGCTAAAAAATAGTTAATATCTATAAACATTAAAATGCTTCTTGAGTGGCACTTTTTCGAAATTTCTATGGGGCACCCTGTGATTTTTTTTTCCTCATATAGTAGAACATATTAAACCCTTGAACCCTAAGGCGTTCATTGTATTAGCACCATATCCCTGAGCTCCTGAGCAATTTTCGATCAAAAAATAATATTGGACTAAAAATGCAATTTTGATCAAAAATCAATTGTCAATAAGAAAACTATAATTTAGTTCATAATAATTGCAAACTTCTAGTAGCAAAAAAAAAAATAATTAAAAAAGTTTAAAATGTATTTGCTTGTAAAAATAATATTTAAATGTAACAATAATATGTGAATATAATGTAACAATAATAAGTTAATATGTATAATGTTTATCACCAGAATTCAAATTTGGAATGATATCCAGCAAAACAGTTTTCAGATCCAGATCCAATGCAAAGGAAGACCTCGCATGATTTGCACCAGTATACGTATTTTTGCGTTCGTCAAAAGTGAAAATCCTTCTCTTTTGCATTGGGATTTGCACTTTTTGTCTGCTTGTATTTTTCCGTACATACAACACATCTTTTATTTGATGTAGCTCTTCAGACGTCAACTCTGACCTAGCGACACTTTCGCACTGAGTTCATGTTCAAGCAAGTTCTCCCCCTCTTCCTGCACTCGATACGATAGTAATGATGTAATACCGATGACGTTGGAAATGAGACAAAACTATCGTATCGGTTTTTTTTTTCACAGACCGGTATTCCAGGCCGCAGGGGAAATAAAGATAGATCTCGAGGCCGGTAAATCAGCCACTAGGGTATTTGCCTCGCCAAATCAGGCCGGTTTACCGGCCTATAGGGTTAAGAGGGTGCAAATTTCTAAAAAGTGTCACATAAGAAGCACCCTAATATACATACAATGTATATAAATATCATAAAAGAGATTCTATAATGAGATAGTAAAAAATAGTATGTGTTACAAATAAAATGGAATGTACAATAATCATTAAAATAACAGTAGGATTATTTGTCTGAGTTAATATTATTTTGTACAATGCTGGGTTGGTGATTTGTTGTGCCAATATTATTGGTTGATTGCGCAGGATTCACATTTGCCAATAGCTGCCTTGTGGACGAAGAGGAGCTATAAGAGTCTCCTGAAGAACGGTTGCTGATATGGCTGAGGGGAGTTCCTGTATATTTTATTAAAAACAAAAAATCAATCAAAACACTTAATTGAAATGGAAAATGGTGTAAATCAATAAACATACTACATAAATTTAAGCTGCATTTAAATCAACAAAATAACACGGTGGTGTAGTTGTTTCCCCTATCACAGTGGGAAAAAAATTACATTCCCGTATCTATATTATTTTTATTTATATGATACGTCTTATTTTTTAAGTATAAGTACAAGGCAAAACACCCTTGTGGTGATATTTCACCAAAATCGCGCTAAATAAATATTAAACTAAGTAACTCTACACCTAGTACTAAAACTACTTTAGGGAAAAAAAAAAAAGTAAGAATTTATTACAGTAATTACCTGGCAGTGATGTAACATGGTGTGGAATAGCCCAACGCTGTGGTGTGCCTTCTGCTGAACTTATTGCCACTGCATTTGTAGATGAATCCTAAAATATTAATTTTAAATTACCTATTAAGAAAATTCTATTTTTCAATCAACACTACAAGTGGGATGCACTTTAAAAATCACCTTGATGAAATGCTACCATTCAGAAATGAGATGATGCTTGATATATATTATTTTTAGTGATCAGATCTGAAAAGGCAGATTCCCCACCTTCTCAACCTTCCTCCACGATTTTTCCTACTTCTTTTCTTTTCATCTCTTAAATAATAACCAATATTAAAGGTGCCTATATCTGGGCAGTTGGGACTCTTGTGTGGTCATCACATAAAAAAGTGATGAAAAGTGTTGAAGATATATTATAATAGCACTAACATGTTTATTATTGCTTTGATGGTTTGGTGATGTCAGAATGGTGGTGTGAGTATCCTCAGGAGTGAAGTAATCCGAATCTTCTGCTGGGATTCCTGCTTCATTCTCCACAGCACTTGGGGGTCCACCGACCGCTGAAAACCAATACATAATAATATTAATCAACTTTTCAAATTAATACAACACGGTTGAGGGGGTATTTCACCACCTCTAAACAAACTGTTGACTGACTACTCATCAAGTAACTTTAATCGTATGATTAAAATTGATGTATAAACAGACATTTACTTGACGGTTGGCATTAATCAACGGTGGTCAAACAGGTAAAATATACTACTCAATGAGTAGCGCTAATCAACAGTTAACTCAGAGGTAGTGAAATACCGCCTCAGCCTAGGGTTGGAATCATACAATAATTATAAAAATAAATACTCAAGCTGCTGTTGTGAGATCACCATACAGGTTTTCAAATAAAAGAAAAGGATTTTAAACAAGCCAAATAAATTAGAGTTGAGGAGAAGATGTAAAGGGATAATAGTTTCAAGTAACAATAATATTAAGATTGCATGTACATAACAAAATATTGAAGCATCTGACATCAATTGTGTATTATTGTCACTCACAGTAAATATTTGTGATTTTTATAAATACTTTCGATCACTGTATCTCTTGTTTCAAATGACAAATAATAATAATATAATTCACCATGCATTTCTCTGATCACTAAATATAATTGTACAAATCTCAATAATTTTAAGGGTTGTAAAACAACAAACGAAAATACCTAAACAACGAACTATTGATAATGTTAAATATTAGTTCACCCTTTAGCAACACTATACGAATAATTAATAATACCTTTGTTTTTTCAGTTCATTGGGTCACAAATGAAAGACATAATAATTATTTCCAAACATAAGAATCCTTTATTAAGGGATCTTCCACGGTTAAAACATATTATAAATATAACCTTCATTTTAGCAAGAACCCAGCTCTTTGTCTATGTAGGCAAATTTAATCAGAAAGTACATATATATTCAATTTCCTTTGAAGTACGAAATAAAATATTTACATACAAGGTTTTGGTTTTTACATTGAAACAAAATTAATATATTAAAGATAATACCTGGCTAATTTATATAGTGTAATTTTTGTGAAATATAACCTCAAGGACGCTTATTGGTTTTGTTCTTAACTTTTCGAAAAGTTATTTCAAAAAATTGTTTTGATCTAGTAGTTTTACTTTTTGCACACATTTATCTTCATATGAGTCAATCAAACGTGGGAATGTACTTTTTTTTGGTATCTACTTACCCGTTTTTTTTTTAAAGTTTGTAATTCATTGAAAACTTGGACATATAAGAAGTGGGAAAAGGGTATTTTAAATCATCATAACATAACTTAATTTTTTATATTGTCAGAAATTACTATCATTATAATAATTACTATATACTGTGTAATTTATTATGTATTTTTACATTGTCAGAAAAATACAGTACCATCCAATAACTTATACATAATAGGATTACAAGATAATTTTTTTCACGAAAACAGCACTATATGAATTATACAATTATTATTATAGTGTACATAACAAATAGCAAGGTTATTAATTAAATTATATATTAATAATAACAATGTGATAAGGTAGTTCGCTCAAAGCATTTTTTCCAATCACAACACCAAAGTAATTTTCGTCTGTGGCAGTACAGTTTCTTGAATGTCAGACATGTTAGCTCTACACCCTAACGGGTCAAATAATAATCGGTAAAAAGGTAATCATATCAAAACGACTACTTTTCATTTTGCATAATCGTTACTCTGATTACATAGTAAGTAACGAATACACAAGAAACGATTGATTACCTTTTTGCATCTCTAAAATGTTATAAAAGAGAAACTTTGAAAAGGCAGTTCTAATAAGTATTACATACAAGCACTGGAGAGTTGTTCAGGTTCATCCGTGTCCGTATCATCGATTGGCTCTAGAACAGCCTCAAGGTGCAGGGGCAATCTACTGACAATGCTCTGCCCATTGCTTAGGTTACTAATGGGGCTGATTTTTCCGCCATTGACCCGATTGGACAATTCATGGTTGGATTCTGTCAAAAGTGGCGATAGCTTTTCTGCATCGCTATCTCCCTCACAATCCACCTCCCCCTCTTGGCTGTCTCCTTCCACGTCCAAATCATCCGTATTGAAATCCTCAGCCATCTAAAAAGGTACATATTTACATTATGGATCTGCCGGTGGGGAGGAGTATTTTGCTCCTGAACAAAATCTCTTCCGATATCGACTTATTTCATGTCAGTGAGGAGAGATTCAGAAGTGAAATCCTATTGATTCTTGAAAGAGTTTCTCCTCATTGACCTGATCATCACCACTGCCTGAAATATATATATATATATTTATTTATTTTTTTCTTGCGTATCTATATGGTACTATAATTTGTATTTATTTTGTTAAAATTAAATCTTATTTCTTATATGCATTAATTTTAAAGTTTGTCATGTATAAGGAATTTAATAAAGATATTATTACTATTACTTTATGAATTGCTTTAAATTTTTTCAGTAAGTGCCTTTTACTTTGACGATAGACGCCAAGAGCAACAGATTACCGATTGATATCAATGTTTGGTTTATCAAAACAACGTTCATATAAACATATACAGCGGTGTCCGAAAAAAATTGTAACACTTTTAATTTTGGCTTATACACTGACTAATTTTTATGCATAAATGTAATTTGCGAATTTTCAATTCAATTAATGACAAACCATATTTTTTTAATTCAACTATGCTATGGTAGTACAATATTATCCATCTAAACTACGGGCTTTTGAAATACATCTCACAAATGAATTATTTTCTATGAATTTCAAACATGCTTCTAGCTGCACATGCATAATGTGTGTATTTTAGAATGAGTACACATACTTTAATAATTATTTTGTCATGAATGTTTTCAGATTTTATTTTCTGCCCTGCCAATAATGGACTGTTGACTGCGACTTTGTTATTTAGCGCTTTGTTGTTTTCTTCATCTTCTCGGGCTAACAATACCGACATGCGGAACTGTAAAAATAATGTTTTTGTTGTTTATATTACCTGTCAAATAGTATATTATTTTCTAGTGGGTATACTAAAAACGTAAAATGAGAGGCTGATAGCTTTGCAGATGGAATGGTGTATTGTTAGTTGAGGGAAGGGGATTTGAAGCTTTGTAAACCTAAAACTTTATTACTTTAAGATAAATACTAGGATAAGCATTTTATGATTATTCTTATGGACAGGATTAGTTTACGTAAATAATGTGATAATTAAAAAATATATATTTTTAAGTAGTGGGTATTATATTGTTAAATGTAAAACAATAATCATTGAATTACCTCTGGTGTGTTACCCTGAGACAGGGCCCTATCTCTAGGACTCTTCCCTTCAATATCCTTTGGACTCTGCTTGTATGTACTTCCCGAAGAGTTCTTTACCTTGTTATTACCAACAATACTACTGGATGAATGCCTTTCTAAGTTGCAACGGTTGAGAGGTTCTGCTGCCTGGAAATAAAAATATAACAATAAAACAAATTATGTGTCAAGCTATACCTACATAATTAAGACAAAAACTATTTTTATATGTCTTATATATAAACTATTGTCAAATAATGGATTTATAAAAATGTTATTTATGGACATGTTTTCAAATAAAATATATTAATTTAGTTATTTAAATTACTTGGTACAATGGGGTTCCATTAAATATGTGTCATAATAGGTAAAAACTAGGTTTAAAAATATATATATAAAAGGAGAATGTGAACCTAAAAATATTCACTTAACCTTTCCGTACCTAAAAGTAAAAACCAAATCTATGATCCGAAGGATGACGTAGTTACCCCATTTGATTGTGCTTTTTAAAGCATTTTCAAGACACAATCTTAAGTAATTTGTTCTTGGTAATACTTAAAGAGATGTATATTCATAATATTTCAGTAATCTTTATCTAAGATATCGCACAAAACTCTTGCTCGGGTGACATTAGAACCCCCCCTTCGAACGGGAGTGTTAAACTGACATACAAAATAATAACCGTAATCAACTTGGAAAACTCTTGCGATCGACCGATCAACACGATTGTCTGTTTCGGCACTCCTGTTCAAAATTATGGTACATATTTATTTAATGTAATTTATCTGTTTTGTAAGCATCTGCAGTTATAATTATATATAATGTAGCCTTACCGAAATAGTAGTTTCCCCCTCGGTGACAGTATTGTTGGCCACAGTGGAGAGGGGTTGGTGGTTGGCCTGGGGGGTGGGTGGAGGGAGCGCCACCAGCACCGGGCAGGGGCCATTTAGGGCTTCGATCAGAGACACAGCCTCATAACCTGCCGGAATATTCTCTGAACTACCCTGTAATTTTTAATTTTATTTTCTTTAATGTGTAATGCGATGAAAAATTGTAAGTTTTGCTATCTGGAATGTTTGTGGGTTAAAATGTATTAATTACACTTTGACTAAAAAGCATTATGTTGAATTACATATTATGTAATTTGTTAAATAAAGCTACATGGTTGAGATTTCAAAAATTCTTTGGGAGAAATGTTACACAGTTTGGCTTAATAAAATTGGTAAGAATTCATCTTAATAATAAAAAACGTATTCTTACGTCTGGTGGGCTAGCCGGCAAGGCCTGTGGCTGCCCAGACTGTTTCTGCAGAGCCCTGATCTGCAGCAGAGCGCGGAAGGGGGCCCGGCATATGGGGCAGTTGTTGGCCTGGTACCTCAGGGAGTCCGCACACGAGTTGCACAAACACAGGTGTCTGCATGGCAGGATCAAAGTGTCGCGCACATCACACATGCATATTACACACTCGCTGCCGTTATCTTCACAATCCTCATCACTATTATTCTGAAAATATGAGACAATATTCAAAACATATCTGGTTAGATATCTCACTTATGTATGGTGCCAATGTCCTTTCTTAATGGAAGAAGGCTCAGATATCTGGGGAACCATGTTTTGGAAGGAGGCATCGCCAATCACCCAATGACAACTGGGTTAGTGTCAAGGGAATATGGGCACAGGTCGGCTTACGGGAGCTATGCAGACTGTCTCCGTATCAATAATAATAAACATGTTTATGTACTCAAAAAAAGTTAAGTAAACTTTTTAAATATCAATGTGTTATGGCAATATTAGTGATCAATTTCCACCCATAGATAAATAAATTCACATGATTTAATATGTGTTCTAATTTAAATGGGTTCTACAATAAATGAATCAGGGGGAAAATATGAAAAAAATGTTATTTTTTTTAATCAAAAATAAACACTTGAAGATAAAAAAATTATATTTATAAATCACGACAAACAGAGAGAACGTACCTTATTGTTTTCCACATTTTTATTTTCAATGCCATATATCTCTTGTAACAGATAACAGAGCCCATCAACATACAGTTTCTGTTTGAGGGCCTTTAATACGTATGTCCCATCTGAATGTTTCTCCACCACAGCTATTGTAGTATGCGACTGACGCACATCTTTAAAAAAAATATATATATTTTATATAATTTTGCAGCCAAAAAGATTGTAGAATAAGTTTTGTAATATTTTTGGGGAAAAAATCATACCATCAATGCCTTCTTCAACCACACAATGTATTGCAATGGGCAGCATATCCTTCTCAGAATTAAAGAGAAGATCTTCTTCCGTGTACTTGCTAGGATCGAAAATGTGAGTGGCTTGACAAAACTGTTGATTTGCTCCTCGCTTGTACCGATAGGTGTGAGAGTTCATTGATGAATCGCGTGGATTGTAACTAAAAATATTATGATGTATTTTAATAAAGAATCCATTGTCAACTATTATATTCTATTGATATTCTGCAATCAGCATTGATAAATAATCAAAAGATATTTGATTCGGTACAAAACAAACTGACTGTAAAATTAGTTGTACGAGTAGGTAATGAATTCCATAGTGTGTCAGCCATTGTTTTCAGAACTACACAAACATGTCTATATAATTTTTATTGGTTACAATATAAAATTTTAACAAGTGGTCCCACATTTATATATGTGAAACTTATAGTATCTATTTA